>JARYGA010014637.1:0-49071 GCA_030545235.1 Helianthus tuberosus
AAGTATTACAAGAGAGGTAGTAAAGTTTCACTTGGAGATATCATTAGCTGGGGATTCTTTCCCCAAGTGAATGCGTATGCAATTCGAAGAGAGTATGGGGTTCAGTACTTTGAACGTTTATGTGATATTATGTCATTACCCTGGTGGGATGTGGAAGAACTTGCTCAAGTCAGAACGTTGGCCTATCCAGTGAGAAAGAATGATATACGAATGTGGGATTTGATGAAGTTTGAATCTCTGAAGAACTTTAGGCTTTGGAAGCCGCACTACCCTAAGAAGGTGAAAAGGGTAGATCCAGCTACTGGTATTGAAGAAATGATCTTACATGTTAAGAAGCCGAAAGTGATGAAGAATATTCCAGTACCGAAGATGTAACAAGAGTTTTACAAAGGTTTTATGGGATGGGTGTACAGTTGTTTGACGACTGAAGCTATCATCACATATCGTGCTGGAAATGAGATCAGAGGTATCTTTGTATATGATCCTATGTGGCTAATG
The DNA here is from genome assembly GCA_030545235.1 of Helianthus tuberosus. Lineage (NCBI taxonomy): Eukaryota > Viridiplantae > Streptophyta > Magnoliopsida > Asterales > Asteraceae > Helianthus > Helianthus tuberosus. Next base: position 499 of record JARYGA010014637.1, read on the forward strand.
AATTGCTCTGCAAAGGATATTGAATGTCTATTTATTAACAAGATCTGGTTTAAGCCTGAAGATAGAGAGCAAGCCATGCAGTTTCAACGTGTAGTATCTGTTTGTTTTCAGAAAGGAATTAATTCTGAAAATAAATGGAATTCAAAATGGCTGCTGAGGAAAAGAAGAGAGTCGACGAGAATGAGAAGATTAGAAAAGCATTGCAGAGGAAGCCGAAGCATAGAGAAGAAAGATTCAAGGCCCTGTGAAGAGATCTGAAGACCAAGACTGAAGACTCTGGCTGTATCCAAGGGGGAGTTTGTTAGTGCATGATGTCTAAAGCCTACGTCTTAAGTCTAGGGTCTATATATGTCATGATTGTATAATACAGGGGTCAAAATGTAAGTTTAAGTTTATGTTTAAGGGGTTTCGCTTGAAGGTGATTCTTGTCAAGTTCAAGCGAACTCAGATGATCAGGGTTCGCTTGAGGCTGGTTCAAGCGAAACCTAGGGCCTATAAATAGGTGTTAGTTGTTTCTCATTTGTATCAGTTCCAAGAAGTTTGTACCAAACTGCTTCCGGATTTTCAAGTCAATATATGAATGAGAAACAGTGTTTAAAGTGATATTCTGTGTATTTCTACTCCATTCTCTTTGATTCAACCTGTTTGTGTGATTCCGCCTCATAAACAGTGGTATTTTGACTCGGATTGACTCATTTGATCGGTCAAATCGATCCTACAGATGGCGGGGGTCCAAACTCTTTGATCCCCTCATATGTAAGCTACTATTAATACTTTAACTCGGCTACTTAGGACTGTATCCCTGCTGACTCAGACTACTTAGCCGAGGGTAACGTCACCTTCAAAAGAGGGGCCTACCACATTACGCATTAATAACTTAATTAATTATCTTTCAATAATCCGACCCTTTAGGATTGTATCCTTGCTGACTCAAACTACTGGGTTGAGGGTAATGTCACCTTCAAAAGAGGGGCCTACTACAATAACTAAGATAATCTCTTAAAAAGTGCAAAAGTATGGAAATAATCAAAGGTTACACTATACACGAGTCGGAGCTAAGTGATTCATCTTGTCTATCTGTTTTTATTTTATTTTTTTTTCAGCATTTTAGTTAGTTTTATTTTTCTTAGTTTAAAACCTTTTCTAACTTTTTGATTTGATTAGACGTTGAGGATAAACCGGTACTAAAAGCTCTTGTGTCCTTGGACGACCTCGGTATCTTACCAACACTATACTACGCTCACGATGGATGCACTTGCCCATATGTGTGTTTAGTGTTAGTAAATATCGTGTTTCATAAATTTAAAACTTGGCTAAAAAGTGTAAAAGGGCTTAAAATATACTTAAACTTATATACACACTTCACACGCATCAAGTTTTTGGCGCCGTTGCCGGGGACACAAGGATTTTAAGAAAGCTTAAAATCGACAGCCTAATCAGTTTTTCAAAAAGCTTTTCAAAATGCGTGCACATTTTTCGGTATTTTAATTTAGTTTTGCATTCACTGAACACGGGCCGTGCTCACTGAACACGGGCCGTGCTGCATATTTTTTCATAAAACACCCAGATACAGTAGCTTGAACACGGGGCTGTGCTCGCTGAACACGCCCCCGTGCTCAACGAAATCAGTAACTTTAATTAAAACGCCTAGATACAGATTATGTACACGGGGCCGTGTCCACTGAACACGGGGCCGTGTCCAGCCTCTATTTTCGTTTTTATTTTTGTTTTCTGATCTCGAGACTTGGTTGTGGTCTGCTAAGTGATTCTTATGGATCAATACTCAGGAGGTTACAACTACACCTATGAGGAGGATGATTATAGGATGTAACACCCCAAATTTTCATATGACCTAAAAGTATAATGGTAGTGATGTTTTAAATGGAAAATATATGAAAGTTAGTAAAAGAATGATGGTTAAGTTAAAAGGTAAATGACTAAAGTGAATGGGGATTAAAAGGTGAGGGACTAGATATGTAAATATGGAATTAAAACATGACAAAAAAATAAACCAGACTAGTCTAGTGTGTGTGTGCGATCGTGAGGATCCAGGGGGAGAACTCCTTCCCTCTCAAAACCCCAAATCACAAAATCCCATCAATTGAAAGCCAAATTATTGAAGAATCGAATGCATGAACTAAGAATCCTGATTATCTAAGTGTTCTTAATCTCAAGTAAGTGAAAATTTGTGATTTGATGATGTTTGATTATATGGGTTTTGTGTAATTCGTGAATGTAATACAAAATTCAGTATGATTGATGGTTGCTATGAAGGTCTAGACATCAATAGATGCTAAATTTCGAATATAAGCATGATTAGGGCAAAACCCACTTGCATGTCCAGTAATGTTTAACAATTGTGAAGTTTTATATGTTAATTTGATAGTTGATTGATGAAATCGTTATGAATAATTGATTTAGAACTATGTGCTCATGATTTGAATGGTAGATTTCAAAATAGTTGGATGTTTATGTTCATCAATGAGAGAACTATGGAAATTGTGTTTAGGATGCTTGTACGTTGTGCTAAACTAATGATACGCACACAATGTGTTCGATGAAATGCCTAAGTGAGTTTAGCTATGGTTTTTTACATGAATACTTGTTAAGTTGATGCAACTTCTTTATGATAATGATGTATGTGATTAGTAGACGCCATAACGTACTATAAGGATTGTGAAAGTAATGTTTATGAAAGCTAAAGTATGAGATTATGACATATAGGCACGGAGAAGGAAGAAGGCGCAAGTCACTCGAAGGCACAAACATCTCAGGATTTCGGTAAGTTCATATGAACTTTATGTACTCTATTTGTAAACTCATGAATAATAATTTTTGGTACTATGAGTTTAGTGTAAATTTCCATTGTGAATCATGATTGATTAGATGCTATGAGTTTATAACGAGAAATGTTCAAAAGAGGATGATGTAGTGAATGTGGAATGACCCGTCTAAACGGTTTGAAATGATAAGTGGAATGATTGTTGAAATGTTTAGAAATAGACTTGTTCATAACGGGTTAAGTGATGTAAGTATATTGAAAGATATGGTATGTAGCGATTCATTACAAATGAGTCGGAAAGCGGTATGTTGGATGTTTTCGAATGGAAGTAATGGTGTTAGTAAAGTAACATGTCATGTTAATGGGTCGAATAATGCTAAGAAATAAAAGGGTTTGAATTGTTATGTATTACAACTAACAATCGTTTTGTCGTTATGTATGATAGGTAAATCCCATCCTTAATCGCGGCGCACCCGGACCGAACACACACAATGTCGACTTTTATGCGCTTCCGGTTCAAGATATCTTGTGAAATGGGTCATAATCATTTTGTTAATGTAAATGTAAAAACTAGTATTTAGGATGATCGTAGTAGTTTAAACTTTATTTTGGATATTTTGGATAGAATGCTTTGGGTAAAATGTGTTGGTGTTAATTTTAACATCTTTTGAACAGTGTCGTAGAATGTAGTTTGAATGATTTTGTTAAAAAGCAGGAAATCGTTTACTTTACGAATGGGTCATGTCAAAATTTAAAAAAAAATAAAAAATTTGTATGAAGTTCATGTTAAATGTCAAAGGTGAAAAAGTGGGCGTCACAAGTTGGTATCAGAGCCGAGGTTTGAGGGATTCAAGTATTTAAGTCAAATGCTTGAACTCAAACCAAAAGCTCGTATGAAGGTGTGTTCGTTCTGAAGCGCTACGCAAGTAAGTAAATTGTAAAATTTATTATGTTGTAGTTAGAAATAGAATGGGATTTATAGCTTATTTGTTCTTAAAACCGAGTTATACGGCTAATGAATATGCTAAACGGGTCCGCAATTAAATTACGGACGCGTAGAAAAAAAGAATCGGTTAAATCGGACTTACGGATCATAAGTTATGTTGATTTTAAGTTTGGTTTTGATAAAAGTTTTAGCTGGGCAAGTGCAGCAACAAAAATAAAGGAACTTGCTTTCAAAAAGGGGGCTAGGTGTAGCGTCTAGCCCCTAGGTGTAGCGTCTAGCCCCCTGATTCCGAAAATTTATTTTTTTGTTTTGTTTCGACGATCTTGAATGCAGGAGTTGTTCCAATTGATTTTAAAGACCTTATAAACAATATTTAAGGCAAGATTTATAATCAAATGATGAAGGAAAAGTACATGTGAATGATGGAAAGGAAAGTTTGTTATGAATGAAGGATTCGGTCGATATGATACAATACGATCGTCAATGACGATAAGGCATGAAGTATGAATGATTAATGGAACGTGTTATGATAAAATAATGTTAAAACGTGATGATGGGAAGTATGAAATGAAACCTAATGGATATAATGAATGTTTTATGTAGATGGCTGATGCGGTAAATGTAAACGATGACGATGATGCACGCCGAAATGAAATGAGAGAAATGATTTTAGAAGAAGTAGAGAAAGTGATTGAAGCTAGTAATTCCCGACTAGCTCAAGAGGTGGAAGGTCAAGTATTGGGAGTAGTCGATACTCTAGTAACGACCAAGGTGGAAGAACTAAAGGAGATGATTAGCGAACTGCAAACAAAGAAAAGTACTCAAAGGTGCACGTACAAGGAATTCATGGCATGTAACCCTTTGCCGTACAAAGGAGAAATTGATCCGATAGCTTGTCAAAGATGGATTTCAAGTACCGAGGAAGTGTTTGTAAGAAGTAGATGTGAAGTGGAGGATCAAGTGATGTTTGCTACGGGCCTCCTACAACTCCAAGCAAAGGATTGGTGGGACACACATTCAAAGGAATTGGGGGATGACAAAGTGCAAACGTTAACATGGCAAGAGTTCAAGGAGCCATTTCTGAAATATCATAGCCCACAATCCGCACTTTATAAGATTCAAGAAGACTTCTTACGTCTTCGACAAAAGGATGAAACGATTGATGAAATAACGAATAAGTTCCTCGAGAAGGTGAAATTTTGTGGGGAGATAGTGGGGGCTGACAGGTTGAAAATCATACGTTATCATGCTATGTTAAAGGCTGAATATCGGGAGTTCGTAAATCCCTCCAAGTGTGCAACATTGAATGAATTAATCGACTGGGCAAGAGATAGGGAGAGTGAGTTAAGAAGGCAGGTCGAACGGGGAGAGAAAAGGGTGGCAGAGAAGCCTACCAACACTAACCCATCGAAAAAGGCAAAATATCAAGATCAAAATAGGAAAGGGAAGACAAGTAGTGGGATTCCAACTTGCAAGACATGTGGGAAACATCATTCGGGTGAATGTTTGTTGGGAAAGAAAGGATGCTACAAATGTGGGCAAGAGGGACATCCGTATTATAGGTGCCCCGAAAACTCAAAAACGTGTTACAATTGTAATCAAACGGGGCACATTAAAGCGGAATGTCCAAAACTCCAACCAGGGGCAAAAAAGGATGGAAAGAAGGATGAGTCTTCCAAGGCTCGAGGGAGGATGTTCCAGTTAACCTCGGATGAAGCTAAGACTAGCCCGGATGTGGTTTCAGGTATATTCTTGGTTAATTCTATGCCTATGAATGTATTATTTGATTCCGGGGCTAGTAGGTCATTTATTTCTAATGAATTGTTAGTTCATCCATCATTTAAGCTTGAAAAGATGTTAGTACCCTTAGAAGTGGAAGTTGCTAATAGTAAAAGCTATTTGTTACATGATATCTGTAGAAACTGTAAGATCTTAATCGAAGATGAGGAATTTAGTATAGATCTTGTCCCGATGTACATGGGGGAATTTAAAGTAGTTGTAGGAATGGATTAGCTAGCCCGAAACCACGCTGAAATTCAATGCGAAAAGAAAGTCATTCATGTAGTAACCTCGGGGGGGGGGGGGGGAACGGGTAAGTGTTCAAGGAGATAGGGTCATCAATTCGAAATTGTGTTCTATAGTCAAAGCCATCAAACATGTGAAGAACGGAGGTAAGGCGTATCTATCTTACGTGATTGACACCAATCGAGGTGTCCCAAAGCTTGAAGATGTGAAAGTAGTGAACGAATATCCGGATGTGTTTCTGGAAGATTTACCGGGGCTTCCGCCCGAGCGGGAAGTAGAATTCAAGATAAAGCTTAATCCGAGTGCAAAACCGATAGCTAAAGCTCCTTATCAGTTGGCCCCGACTGAAATGAAAGAATTGATGACACAACTTCAAGAGTTGCTCGATAAGGGTTTCATTAAACCAAGTGTTTCACCATGGGGAGCGCCCGTATTATTCGTGAAGAAGAAAGATGGTTCGATGTGAATGTGCATCGACTATCGAGAATTGAACAAGTTGACGGTGAAGAATCGTTACCCGTTACCCAGAATCGATGACCTATTTGACCAGCTACAAGGGGCAAGTTGGTTTTCAAAAATCGATCTGCGGTCGGGTTATCACCAACTGCGTGTACGAGAAGAAGATGTGCCGAAGACTGCATTTCGAACGCGGTATGGACATTACGAGTTCTTAGTAATGTCCTTCGGCTTAACAAACGCGCCAGCTGCATTTATGGATCTAATAAATCGGGTGTGTCGGCCTATGCTTGATAAGTATGTAATCGTTTTTATCGAGGATATACTAGTGTACTCCCGAAGTGAAGCAGAGCATGCTTCACACTTACGTGATGTGCTAGAGACGCTATGCAAGGAAAGGTTATATGCAAAGTTCTCAAAATGCGCCTTTTGGCTGAGAGAAGTACAATTTTTGGGTCATGTAATCAATGCGGACGGTGTTCATGTGGACCCATCCAAAGTAAAGGCTGTGATGAATTGGGTACCCCCGAAGAATCCAAGCGAGATAAGAAGCTTTTTGGGCTTGGCTGGTTATTACAGGAGATTTATCCAGGATTTCTCCAAACTAGCCGCGCCCATGACAAAGTTAACGAAGAAAAGTGAGAAGTTTTTATGGGGCGAAGAACAAGAAAAAGCGTTTTAGGCACTGAAAGAAAAACTCTCAAGTTCTCCTGTGTTGACATTACCGGATGGAACGGATGATTTGGTGGTATATACTGATGCCTCCCATCAGGGTCTTGGGTGTGTACTAATGCAAAGGGGTAAAGTCGTTGCCTACGCTTCAAGGCAACTTAAGCAACACAAAAATAATTACCCAACCCACGATCTAGAGTTGGCGGCGGTCGTGTTCGCCTTGAAGATATGGAGACATTTCCTATACGGGGTGAAGTGTACAATCTTCTCGGATCACAAAAGCCTCAAATATTTTTTCGAACAAAAAGATCTTAATATGAGGCAACGAAGATGGTTGGAGCTTATCAAGGATTATGATTGTGATATCCACTATCACCCCGGGAAGGCTAACGTAGTGGCAGATGCTCTAAGTCGAAAGGAGTACCCGCCCCCGATTCGGGTAAGATCAAGGAAAATGGTAGTCACTTCCAAACTCCTTGAAGAAATACGAGAGGCCCAAATTAAGTCCTTGAATGCCAAGGACTCAAAGAAAGAAAGAACGAAAGGATTTATCCACGAGTTAATTGAGTATGTGAATGGCATAAAAACAAGGTATGGTTGAATCTGGATACCTCGGGAATGTGATGTGAAAGAATTACTTTTGAATGAGGCACACAAGTCTCGATACTCCGTCCATCCAGGAGATACAAAAATGTATCGAGACTTGAGGACGAATTATTGGTGGCTGGGAATGAAAAGAGATATTGTCAAGTATGTGGCTAAGTGTTTGACTTGTTCCCAAGTAAAGGCCGAACACCAAAGACCGTATGGGAAATTACGACCATTGGAGATACCGGTTTAGAAGTGGGAACATGTAACGATGGATTTGGTGACTAAGCTTCCCAAGACAAGAAAAGGGCACGATGCAATATGGGTGGTCGTTGATTGACTGACCAAAAGTGCACATTTCTTACCCATTCGGGAAACTTATAACTCAGAAAGGATGGCGGAAGTTTATATGAACGAGATTATATCCCGACATGGGGTTCCGGTGTCTATAGTATCCGACCGAGACACCCGGTTCACATCCCGTTACTGGAGGAAGTTTCATGAAGAATTGGGAACCCAGTTACATATTAGCACCGCCTACCATCCTCAAACCGATGGTCAATCGGAACGAACTATACAAACATTAGTTGATATGTTAAGAGCGTGTGTCATGGATTTTGGGGGGAGCTGGGATGATCATCTACCCTTGGTAGAGTTTTCATATAATAATAGTTATCATAACAGCATAAAAATGGCCCCCTACGAAATGCTTTATGGAAGGAAATGCAGGACTCCGGTTTGTTGGGGGGAAGTGGGTCAACGAGAACTCGCGTCAAAACAAGTAGTAGCCAAGACGAATGAAAAGATTGATATGGTTAGATCAAGAATAAAAGCAGCGCAAGATAGACAAAAGTCATATGCGGATCGACGAAGGCGACCAATTGAATTTCAAGTGGGAGATCATGTGTTACTAAAGGTCTCTCCATGGAAGGGGATAATCCGTTTTCGTAAATGCGGGAAGCTAGGCCCTCGATACATCGGGCCATTCAAAATACTCGCCCGGGTCGGGGCAGTGGCGTATCTGTTAGAATTACCACCCGCGTTGTATGGGATTCATAACACCTTTCATGTGTCGCATTTGCGAAAGTGCCTCACGGATGAGTCCGCATACGTACCTTTGGATGATATTGAAGTGGATGAGAAATTAAATTACATTGAAAAGCCCATCGCAATAAAGGATTTTAAAGTAAAGCAACTCCGCAACAAATTCGTTCGGCAAGTGCTGGTCCAATGGCAACATCGAAAAGGATCGGATATTACATGGGAAGCGGAGGATGAAATGCGAGAAAATTACCCAGAATTATTCGGTACGTATTCAGGTTTCGGGGACGAAACCTTCTTTAAGGGGGGTAGACTTGTAACACCCCAAATTCTCATATGACCTAAAAGTATAATGGTAGTGATGTTTTAAATGGAAAATATATGAAAGTTAGTAAAAGAATGATGGTTAAGTTAAAAGGTAAATGACTAAAGTGAATGGGGATTAAAAGGTGAGGGACTAGATATGTAAATATGGAATTAAAACATGACAAAAAAAAATAAACCAGACTAGTCTGGTGTGTGTGTGCGATCGTGAGGATCCAGGGGGAGAACTCCTTCCCTCTCAAAACCCTAAATCACAAAATCCCATCAATTGAAAGCCAAATTATTGAAGAATCGAATGCATGAACTAAGAATCCTGATTATCTAAGTGTTCTTGATCTCAAGTAAGTGAAAATTTGTGATTTGATGATGTTTGATTATATGGGTTTTGTGTAATTCGTGAATGTAATACAAAATTCAGTATGATTAATGGTTGCTATGAAGGTCTAGACATCAATAGATGCTAAATTTCGAATATAAGCATGATTAGGGCAAAACCCACTTGCATGTCAAGTAATGTTTAACAATTGTGAACTTTTATATGTTAATTTGATAGTTGATTGATGAAATCGTTATGAATAATTGATTTAGAACTATGTGCTCATGATTTGAATGGTAGATTTCAAAATAGTAGGATGTTTATGTTCATCCATGAGAGAACTTTGGAAATTGTGTTTAGGATGCTTGTACGTTGTGCTAAACAAATGATACGCACACAATGTGTTCGATGAAATGCCTAAGTGAGTTTAGCTATGGTTTTTTACATCAATACTTGTTAAGTTGATGCAACTTCTTTATGATAATGATGTATGTGATTAGTAGACGCCATAACGTACTATAAGGATTGTGAAAGTTGTCACACCCCCAAAAATCCACACGCGGAGTATCACCGCTTGGAGGTGTGACTGACCAGGATCAAGCCACCAATCATATTGAACAATGTAATGAGTAAATGTAATTCAACCAAACAATATGAAAAGGTGTTCAAAACAAAAGTATAGTAATGTTTAGCGGAAGCATAAATGTAAAACCCAACATAAGTAATAAGTTTGAAATGTCATAAACATTTAACATGGCATCCACGATCCATGTCCCACAACGACTGTGCCTCCCCGTGCAAGCTCCATGAGTACCTAACGACCTGCAAGGCATGTAACAACGAGTCAATAACAAAGTTGAGCGAGTTCACAGTTGGTTGTTTAGTTATAGTATCCGTTTCGTAAACCGTATGTTTGTTTAGTAAACTATGTATCATATTTATTTGTATCGCGGCCTTCCAGGCATGTTTGCGAAGATTTGTGGGGGTTTCCCATGTATTCTAGACTAGTTGTATTTGTATCGCGGCCCTCTAGGCATGTTTGCGAAGTTTAGTATTCGTATCGCGGCCATTCCAGGCATGTGTGCGAAGATTAGTATTCGTATCGCGGCCATTCCAGGCATGTTTGCGAAGATTAGTGTTTGTATCGCGGCCATTCCAGGCATGTTTGCGAAGATTAGTGGGGGCTTCCCATGTGTTACTAGTCTAGCTGTATCTATAAGTGACCTTCCCCTAACGAGGTCAGTGGTACATATTCCAGTAACGATGAAAGTACAAGTAATCATTTAACCCCATTCCCAACCCCGGGAATCCCATGCCTTGGTAAGAGTGTGAACTCACCTTGGTTTGCTCGGTTTGATTAATTACTTGGTTCCAATTAATCAGTCAAGGCCTATAATTATGCACGTATTCACAATCAGTTTATATCCACATAGTTCACGTATCATTCATGATCATACAGTATCGAATAAGTAACAAACATCGGCCCAAACAAAGCATATATATATAAACTGTTAAGGTATTTGGTTCAAGCATAAATCCAAATCATGTGTTCAATGTTTATATCAGTGATCCGAACATCAATTAAATCATGAAATCTAAGGAGTAATCGAATCATGCAACTCATCATTCAATGCACATGATATCCCTACTCACAACATCTCTAAATGCCTATATGATTTGATTTGATCACATGGCCGCCATATTCATTTTCAGCATTGATTATAAATCATACTTTGACTCCATGCACATACACACACATCGAATCTGCCACTAACATACAATTCAATTTCATGTGCCAATCATTAACACATGTGATAAAGCAATTAATGTGAAGGCCCAATTAGTGTAAAGATATGTGGCCCATGTATTTTGAAAATTGAGTTGATCAATGTTTGCATGTGAAACATATCACAGACCCATGTGTGTCGATTGAATAAATAAATCGGTCCAATGAAATGCATGTAAAATGAAATAACAGTCCACTAGTTTGAAAGGCCCAATTAAATGTGAATGTTTTAGAAGTTTGTCGGCCCCAATTTTTGTTAGAAATTGTCATATATTAAATAAGGTGCATGTGTTTGCTGAACCAATAAAGTCCATTTGGCGAAATCCCCTAACTGGAGAAATCCCTCAGTGTTTTCATCGGGGAGTGTTTTCATCGGATGGTTGGTCTTCGTCAGTTACATCATCGTTGACAACAGTCACCCAACCCAGAACCTTAACCGATTACTACTGCCTCACTTTACCAGTAATCATTCGGTCATATATCTAATCAAAATAGTCAATGATATTACCAATCAGCATAACAAAAACATCGCAGTACCGACTATCTATCATGAACCCTAGTTATGAATACCCTATCACCCATTCGAACACTGCTTGCAATTTAACATGCTTTCAATTTCTGATTACATTCATATCATGCAATAATAATCACTCAATCATATCAACCCTAGAACCATCTATAATCGATCTTATCATGCATAACGAAATCAAGACACCATGAACATCCATGCAGAACTAAAGTTAAATATATATGCAGGAAACACTAACCGAACAGGAATGATCAAACCGGTGAAAAATCTGATTTCCAATGCGGAGATGGTAGCCGTCGGTTCAAGGAATAATGAGAGAAAGATGGGGAGGTGATTAGGGTTTGCTCAACGTTTTTCCGAATACGGTTTCCGCATAAGAATTATAAACGGAACTAAAACATTCGCCGTTGGGCCAAGGCCCATCTTTGATTTCGTCGGTCAGTCTCTTGACTAAAACACAAGTGTTTTCGCTAAGGGGTGTTTTCACAGGGGAGGATGTTTTCGGGTGGGGTGTTTCCGGCCAAAGGTTTTCATTTTAAATAAGCCTACCATCAGATACTAACAACATGCAACACATATCAACATTTACACTCAAATAAATATTATGCACACCAAATATATAAAACACACTTTGCAAAAGTACAAGGTTAAGTCAAATAGAGACCTTGAAAACTCGGGTTGTCACATTATCCCCAACTTGAAAGAAATTTCGTCCCGAAATTTAGCATGCGGTTACTGAGGAAGCTAGTTATGTTGTGTTGTTTCCTGGTTTTCCTGGGGTGTCACATCATCCCCCCGTTGGTTTGGAATTTCGTCCCGAAATTCCGTAGTAGCTTCAGCCTCAGTAGTGGTTGCACTATTTCCGAACAACTGGGGATACTTGAGTTTCATCTGATCTTCTCGTTCCCAGGTGAACTCTGGGCCACGACGGGAGTTCCAACGAACTCGTACAAGAGGTATTCTGGTGTGCTTGAGGACCTTAACATCTCGGTCCATGATTTCAACTGGTTCCTCGACGAATCGCAACTGATCGTCGATAGTGAGCTCCTTCAAAGGAACTATGAGGGTCTCATCTGACATACACTTCTTTAGATTCGACACGTGAAAAACGTTGTGAACTGCACTAAGTTCTGCGGGCAGGTTTAGTTTGTAGGCTACTTTGCCTATCTTCTCAATGATTTCGAACGGTCCGACATTTCGCGGATTAAGTTTGCCCCCTTTTCCAAAACGAACCACACCCTTCCAGGGTGAGACTTTGAGTAGAACCCGATCCCCGACCTGGAATTCTAGAGGTTTCCTACCCTTATCGGCGTAGCTTTTCTGACGGTCACGAGCTGCCACCATTCGTTGTCGTATTTGAGCAATACTTTCTGTTGTGTCTACCACAAGTTCTGGGCCAGTGATCTGACTATCCCCCACCTCTGCCCAACAAAGAGGTGATCGGCATTTACGCCCGTACAATGCCTCAAATGGAGCGGCCCAAATGCTGGCGTGGTAACTGTTATTATACGAGAATTCCACTAGTGGCAGATGTTTTTCCCAACCATTGCCAAAGTCAATCACACATGCCCTAAGCATGTCTTCAAGGGTCTGGATGGTGCGTTCAGACTGCCCATCCGTCTGAGGGTGATAAGTTGTGCTCATGTCTAATCGTGAGCCGAAGGATTTGTGCATCGCTTGCCAAAGTTCTGAAGTGAAACGTGCATCACGATCGTAAATAATAGAGGTGGGCACCCCGTGCCTCGAAACCACTCCCTTCAAGTAAACGTCTGCTAAAGTAGAGAACTTGTCTGTTTCTTTGATAGCCAAGAAGTGTGCAGACTTTGTGAGTCGGTCCACGATCACCCAAATAGTATCGTTACCACGTTGAGATCTAGGCTGGCCAGTAACGAAATCCATGGAAATTTGCTCCCATTTCCATTGTGGTATCTCTGGTTGTTGGAGTAGGCCCGATGGTTTCTGATATTCCGCTTTGTCTCTCGCACAAGTCAAACACTTGCTAACGTAAGTTGCTATATGAGCTTTCATGCTAGGCCACCAATATGTAGTTTTCAAGTCGTGGTACATCTTATCCGAACCAGGATGTACTGAGTAGCAAGACTTATGAGCTTCATCCATTACAAGCTCGTGTAAGTTGCCGTAGAGTGGGACCCAGATGCATCCCGTTACATAGTAGGCGTCGTCCGCCTTTTATTCCAACTGTTGCCTTGAGCCGCGTAGAGCTTCAACCCTGACGTTTTCTGGTTTCAATGCTTCTACCTGAGCATCTCGTATCTGTGTAGGAAGGCTAGACTGGATGGTAAGTTGTAATGCTCGCACGCATTGGAGTGTAGTATCTTTTCGACTGAGGGCGTCGGCCACAACATTTGCTTTGCCCGGATGGTACTTGATGGCACATTCGTAATCATTCAGTAGCTCGACCCATCGACGTTGTCGCATGTTCAACTATTTCTGCTTGAAGATATGCTCGAGACTCTTGTGATCGGTGTAAATGGTGCACTTGGTACCGTACAAGTAATGTCTCCATATCTTGAGCGCGAAAACAACAGCTCCCAGCTCTAAATCACGTGTAGTGTAATTCCTTTCATGAACTTTAAGTTGACGTGACGCATATGCAATAACCTTGTCACGTTGCATCAACACACATCCAAGACCCTGAATGGATGCGTCGCAATAGACCACAAAATCGTCTGTGCTCTCTGGCAATGAAAGAATAGGCGCGCTACAAAGTCTATCCTTTAAGTGCTGGAATGCTGATTCCTGTGTATTACCCCAATGGTAGATAACGCCTTTCTGAGTTAGTGAGGTGAGGGGTTGTGCAATCTTGGAGGAGTCCTTGATGAACCTTCTGTAATAGCCCGCCAAACCCAAGAATTGGCGGATTTCTGTTGGTGTACGAGGTGCAGGCCAGTTCTTGATCGAGTCTACCTTGGATGAATCCCATCCTTGTTTACCACGTGGCCTAGAAAGTGGACTTCCCGAAGCCAAAAGTCGCATTTCGAAAACTTAGCGTACAACTGTTCTGTTCGGAGGAGTTCCAATATAAGTCGTAAATGTTGCTCGTGTTCCTCCCGGCTCTTGGAGTAGATCAAAATGTCGTCGATAAATACAATAACAAACTTATCCAGATAGGGCTTGCACACTCTGTTCATAAGATCCATGAAGACCGCAGGCGTGTTTGTTAGCCCGAATGGCATGACTAGAAACTCGTAGTGGCCGTAGCGAGTTCTGAATGCTGTTTTGGAGACGTCCTCATCCCGGACTCTCAGTTGATGGTAGCATGACCTCAGGTCAATCTTCGAGTAATAGCTCGACCCTTGCAACTGGTCGAATAAGTCATCGATGCGTGGAAGAGGATAGCGATTCTTCACAGTCACCTTGTTCAGTTCTCGGTAATCTATGCACATGCGGAAGGTACCGTCTTTCTTCTTCACAAATAATACTGGAGCTCCCCAGGGCGAAGAGCTAGGACGAATGAAACCCTTATTCAAGAGTTCTTGCAATTGCTTAGACAATTCTTCCAGTTCAGTTGGAGCTAAGTGGTAAGGTGCTCGAGCTATAGGTGCTGCTCCAGGAGCTTGTCACCATGAACTACCAAAGGTTCTTAACCAGCACGAGGAATGCGGACAATCTTTTCTTTGCAAAGAATCTTTGCTCGATGTTGAGGTAGCCAATCCATACCAATAACGATGTCGAAACCATCACAATGTTGGGGTCATTCCTAGCATCATTCTGACCAATCACAAACACTCGACCCCTGGCACCATTGCCGTCGTTATTACCCCCGTTGTTGTCTCCACTATTGTTCCCGTTTCCTTGGTTGTGGTTCTGATTCTGGTTCTGGTTCAACTGTGGGCAGTGTCTCTTGAAGTGACCTTCAGCACTACACTGATAGCATCCCTTGTTACCCTGCTGTTGCTGCTGATTCTGTGGAGCTTGTGGCTGCTGTTGTCGGTTCTGGTTTGCAGGACGTGAGCTTCTACAATCTTTGGCTTCATGCCCCATCTTGAGACACCTCTGACAACGACCCTTGTTGCACTGACCACTATGGTGTCTGTTGCATCTATTGCACTTTGGGTGATTTCCTCGATATCCACCCTGCCCTTGACTACCAGAAGATTGCTGACCAGGACTCTAGTAGTCATCGATCTTTCGCTGCTGTTCCTGGGACTGAACCGTAGTCGAACCCTTGCTAGAGGTTCCATCCCACTTTCGTTTGTTGTCACTGGGAGTAGCAGAAGTAGTAGTAGCAGTAGCACCGATACGTTTAGGCAGCTTGTTCTGTTCCACTGCCTGGTCCGTGAGACGATGAGCAGGACGAGTAACATCTTGAATGGTAGCAAGGTTAGCAGCAGTCACATGGCTTTGAATCTCTGGTACTAAGCTGTCACGGCCCCCGACCCGGTTTAACCCGTTTTAGGAGCTGCGGGATAGAAAATCCCGTGGTATTTATTTAACAGCGGAAGTTTCTTCAGGATCTTTTAAAAACTAAAATATTTCCCGATTATTTTATTTCACCACTCGGGATAAAACTCGGTAATTTACAATCTTGAGATTTCACAAAGAAATCTTTTATTTTATAAAACATGTTTCCTTATTTTTATACTGAGCCACTTCCTTAAGCTTGTAGTGCTTCACGGCACTTTTCCTGGATCACAACAGATCACCTGAAACTTGTTTGAAAAAGGTTTTGTCAGGGGGAAATACTGAGTGAATCATTCTTTTTAATAAAACGACGCTTTTGTTATAATTTACAGTATTAAGAGCGATTACAATGTTCCTGATATCAAACCAACTACCCACGGTATTTGTCACTCGACCGGATCTGTGACTATGGTCATATCCCCCATTGGCTGCCCCAATGGTGACGATTATCAAGTAATGTATACAAAACCCCACATACCGGCTGTACGTTTGGTGATTACAAAGACTTAATCCCTGTAATTATAACTTTGAAATAAACATGCTTTTGTAAATAGATTTGATAAAAAGAGAATGACTCACATTGCAGATTTAATTTCGAACAGAGCTTAGCCTACTGATTAGCCTTGATAACTTAGTTTAAATAATAATGCACACAAACTAGGTTAGTAACTTAATACAGCATTTACGATAACTCACGAGATTAAAACCTTCACAACGAATGACAAAGTGCGATACTTAAACATCCATTGAATTAACAACGAATGACAAAGCATAAACCCTAATGTTGGCAGCACTTAAACATCCATTGGATAGTTTAATCGATCGGACATTGAATCGTATTAGCGATCGAGTTATTACCCTGACTTGCGGCAGCACTTCGTGAATCGTGTGTGTTTTTGTAATAATTCTACGATAACTCAGTGTATGAAGTGAGTTTTAACGTCGAAATATACAAACAATTCAAGTCCCAAGCCCCTGTATTTATACCCCAAATTGACACCGCCCGCGTGTCAAGGAGGTTTCCTCCGTCCCTGTCACGTGTCGCGGGGCATACCCCCTTGCCTAGGGTAGCCTCGTGTCTCAGGTAGCCTAGGTGAGTCAACGTTGCATGCAAATTCAGTTCCAATAACGTTTTATTTAGATAATCATAACTAGGGTTTTACCCCCCCTGAGTTTTAGGGGCCCTAATCCTGATTCCGATTGTTCTGAAAATTTTAGGGTTTGTTCAGAATTACTTGGGTTTCTCAATTAGGGTTTCCTATTTGGACAATTAAAATAATAATTAGGAATTTTTAATGAGAGTTGTTACATAAGCCTTTGAGGTACAGCTCAATGCGTTAGATGGGAGGATCCACCATAGTTGGACATAACACTGCCAGTTCGTTGGATCGTTTCGTGTACGCTTCTATCTCTGACCCCGTCATCTTCAGGTTAAAGAACTCCACTTCCAGCTTGTGGATGTTATCACGACTACAGTGTTCACGTTTGATCAGTTCCTTTAGATCATTCCATGGGGTGGCATTAGCAGCCGCCAGCCCCAGCATCTGAACTTGCGCGTTCCACCAAGTTAGCGCAGTGCCTTCTAGAGTACCAGTGGCGTACTTCACCCTGCGAGCCTCAGGGCATTCACACATCTCAAATACGGACTCGAGCTTTTCAAACCAATGGAGGAGTCCAACGGCTCCTTCAGTGCCACTGAAATTATTAGGACGACAGTCCATGAACGTCTTGAATATGCATACAGGTGGATGAGCGTGCTGACCTGTCGTGTATAAGAATCAGGACAAGCTTAAACACAAGAGTTGGCTTAGGAGTGTAGGATCTAAAGATCCTAATGTGAGTTACGACTGCAGGGTATACCTCCTGCTTGTGCGGCTGCAAGTGTCGCAGCAACTTGTTGGTTGATCAAAGTCGTCAGCTGGGCTTGTGTCATGTTAACGCGTCCACTCATGATCTTCACAAGTAAGAGAACACAAGTGAGAAGTGTGTCGTATCAATACGCAAGTGTGGAATGACAGAAGGGTGTGAGCATACAAGATTTCAAATAGTAGTTGTTACGTTCATCTAAGCATACCATGAGCAAAGTTCTATGTAATCTAGCAAGTAGGCAATGTAAACATAAATCATATCACCTAGAATGTCGAGTCTTGCACGTGGAGCGAAGCATCGTTGTGGATCGTTGAGCACTGTTCAGGTTATAGTCTGGTTTTAACAAAAACTTTTTCCCCTTATTAAAACCAAGTTCACTATAACCAATGGCTCTGATACCAATCTGTCACACCCCCAAAATCCACACGCGGAGTATCATCGCTTGGAGGCGTGACTGACCAGGATCAAGCCACCAGTCATATTGAACAATGTAATGAGTAAATGTAATTCAACCAAACAATATGAAAAGGTGTTCAAAACAAAAGTATAGTATCAATGTTTGGCGGAAGCATAAATGTAAAACCCAACATAAGTAATAAGTTTGAAATGTCATAAACGTTTAACATGGCATCCACGATCCATGTCCCACAACGACTGTGCCTCCCCGTGCAAGCTCCATGAGTACCTAACGACCTGCAAGGCATGTAACAACGAGTCAACAACAAAGTTGAGCGAGTTCACAGTTGGTTGTTTAGTTATAGTATTCGTTTCGTAAACCGTATGTTTGTTTAGTAAACTATGTATTGTATTTATTTGTATCGCGGCCTTCCAGGCATGCTTGCGAAGATTTGTGGGGGTTTCCCATGTATTCTAGACTAGTTGTATTTGTATCGCGGCCCTCCAGGCATGTTTGCGAAGTTTAGTATTCGTATCGCGGCATTCCAGGCATGTGTGCGAAGATTAGTATTCGTATCGCGGCCATTCCAGGCATGTTTGCGAAGATTAGTGTTCGTATCGCGGCCATTCCAGGCATGTTTGCGAAGATTTGTGGGGGCTTCCCATGTGTTACTAGTCTAGCTGTATCTATAAGTGACCTTCCCCTAACGAGGTCAGTGGTACGTATTCCAGTAACGATGAAAGTACAAGTAATCATTTAACCCCATTCCCAACCCCGGGAATCCCATGCCTTGGTAAGAGTGTGAACTCACCTTGGTTTGCTAGGTTTGATTAATTACTTGGTTCCAATTAATCAGTTAAGGCCTATAATTATGCACGTATTCACAATCAGTTTATATCCACATAGTTCACGTATCATTCATGATCATACAGTATCGAATAAGTAACAAACATCGGCCCAAACAAAGCATATATATATATATATATAAACTGTTAAGGTATTTGGTTCAAGCATAAATCCAAATCATGTGTTCAATGTTTATATCCGTGATCCGAACATCAATTAAATCATGAAATCTAAGGAGTAATCGAATCATGCAACTCATCATTCAATGCACATGATATCCCTACTGACAACATCTCTAAATGCCTATATGATTTGATTTGATCACATGGCCGCCATATTCATTTTCAACATTGATTATAAATCATACTTTGACTCCATGCACATACACACACATCGAATCTGCCACTAACATACAATTCAATTTCATGTGCCAATCATTAACACATGTGATAAAGCAATTAATGTGAAGGCCCAATTAGTGTAAAGATATGTGGCCCATGTATTTTGAAAATTGAGTTGATCAATGTTTGCATGTGAAACATATCACAGACCCATGTGTGTCGATTGAATAAATAAATCGGTCCAATGAAATGCATGTAAAATGAAATAACAGTCCACTAGTTTGAAAGGTCCAATTAACTGTGAATGTTTTAGAAGTTTGTCGGGCCCAATTTTTGTTAGAGATTGTCAGATATTAAATAAGGTGCATGTGTTTGCTGAACCAATAAAGTCCATTTGGCGAAATCCCCTAACTGGCGAAATCCCTCAGTGGTTTTCGTCGGGGAGTGTTTCCATCGGATGGTTGGTCTTCGTCAGTTACATCATCGTTGACAACAGTCACCCAACCTAGAACTTTAACCGATTACTACTGCCTCACTTTACCAGTAATCATTCGGTCATATATCTAATCAAAATAGTCAATGATATTACCAATCAGCATAACAAAAACATCGCAGTACCGACTATCTATCATGAACCCTAGTTATGAATACCCTATCACCCATTCGAACACTGCTTGCAATTTAACATGCTTTCAATTTCTGATTACATTCATATCATGCAATAATAATCACTCAATCATATCAACCCTAGAACCATCTATAATCGATCTTATCATGCATAACGAAATCAAGACACCATGAACATCCATGCAGAACTAAAGTTAAATATATATGCAGGAAACACTAACCGAACAGGAATGATCAAACCGGTGAAAAATTTGATTTCCAATGCGGAGATGGTAGCCGTCGGTTCAAGGAATAATGAGAGAAAGATGGGGAGGTGATTAGGGTTTGCTCGACGTTTTTCCGAATACGGTTTCCGCGTAAGAGTTATAAACGGAACTAAAACATTCGACGCTGGGCCAAGGCCCATCTTTGATTTCGTCGGTCACTCTCTTGACTAAAACACAAGTGTTTTCGCTAAGGGGTGTTTTCACAGGGGAGGATGTTTTCGGGTGGGGTGTTTCCGGCCAAAGGTTTTCATTTTAAATAAGCCTACCATCAGATACTAACAACATGCAACACATATCAACATTTACACTCAAATAAATATTATGCACACCAAATATATAAAACACACTTTGCAAAAGTACAAGGTTAAGTCAAATAGAGACCTTGAATGTAACAACCCGCACTTTCGTGCATTGTTACTACTCGTTATACTCATTACGCCTAGCACCAGAGATTCGGATCATAATGTAACTATATCGTATATATCGCTATTCGAAGGATATTCGCATATGTTCGAAATACAACATCGCTATACTATTAGCACAAACACTAACACTCACGGAGGCATTGAGTGAGGACCTATTCTACCCTTCTCAGTGGTCGTGATGTGTCGAACGCAGACAATTAACGCTTACAAAGACTCTCGGGTGAGTGCTATAACTCCAGTCGTCGTGACGATGATGACAAAACGAGTGAATGGTACCCCGTCAGTCATTGTGGCACAACTCGCAATAACGTTCGCGATGACGTCGAGAAAGGACCTATACTACCCTCTTTGATGGCCGTGAAACGTCGCTAATAATCGCATACTCGAATTGGAAACCGAAGGTTATATCGAAACTTTGGAATATGGATACGTAAATACGACCCTTAGTGATATATATACATATATAATAATAATATAAATTTACAATGAAAAGCGCGTACTTCGAAAACTATCTAAGCGATCAAAAACAGAGAAATTCATCGCGTCAGGATAGCCATCCGGACGGATAGCCATCCGCACGGATAGCAATCCGGACGGACAGCAATCCGGACGGATGGGCAATCCGGACCTGTGACTCCCTTCTCCTCTTTTTCGCCTATAAATAGCCTGCCACACCACTGTTCAAGTGATGTGACAGCTCCCACTCGACCAGACACGCTCCAAGACCCTTTTTCTCGACTCCTCGCAATTCCGACAAACCCGTAACCGACCCAATCAAGTTGCATTCTCGCTAAATACGCATTGTGAGTATACTTGAACCCTTTTTAATCGCATTTTGGGTGTAACATACGTTTCTAACAAATCGAACTCATTGAACGAAATATTCAATCAATCGAATTATCACTTGCGAATAACTGTTATGCATAGATATACGTGATGCTAGTTGCATATGTGCTAGGGCTTATACTCGCGACGTCTCACCACGACTAGTATAATACTATTGCGCCCGACGGGGTCTAGTTATGCCATCGTACATTCGAGCATCGAGGACTTAGTTGGTAGTATCAGTTTTGTGAGTATATATGTCGTGTATTACGTTTATGCATGTGGAAATTCGCAGCTCTTTTAATCTATTATGCTATACTTATCAAACCTGTATACTCGCCAATACTTTTGTATTGACAAATATTTTAACGTATGTTGCAGGTTAGATCGCAGACTATATCAAATCAAGCTAGGAAGTCTAGAAACTCAACTAAAATCTAGGTTGTCGGATTGTATTGTTCGAGAGGACAAGAAATCTGTGATAACTTATGTGATTGTATTGTTTGTTAGTATGGGATAACGAATGTATTAAATATTATCGCAATATAGTTGTTATGGATTCTCTTGAGCAATCTGATTCGCCTAGTGCCGCGCCCCGATGATTCCGCCATCGGTTGGGGTGTGACATTGAAAACTCGGGTTGTCACAAAAGTAATGTTTATGAAAGCTAAAGTATGAGATTATGACATATAGGCACGAAGAAGGAAGAAGGCGCAAGTCACTCGAAGGCACAAGCATCTCAGGATTTCGGTAAGTTCATATGAACTTTATGTACTCTATTTGTAGACTCGTGAATAATAATTTTTGGTACTATGAGTTTAGTGTAAATTTCCATTTTGAATCATGATTGATTAGATGCTATGAGTTTATAACGAGAAATGTTCAAAACAGAATGATGTAGTGAATATGGAATGACCCATCTAAACGGTTTGAAATGATAAGTGGAATGATTGTTGAAATGTTTAGAAATCGACTTGTTCATAACGGGTTAAGTGATGTAAGTATATTGAAAGATATGGTATGTAGCGATTCATTACAAATGAGTCGGAAAGCGGTATGTTGGATGTTTTCGAATGGAAGTAATGGTGTTAGTAAAGTAACATGTCATGTTAATGGGTCGAATAATGCTAAGAAATAAAAGGATTTGAATTGTTATGTATTACAACTAACAATCGTTTTGTCGTTATGTATGATAGGTAAATCCCATCCTTAATCGCGGCGCACCCGGACCGAACACACACAATGTCGACTTTTATGCGCTTCCGGTTCAAGATATCTTGTGAAATGGGTCATAATCATTTTGTTAATGTAAATGTAAAAACTAGTATTTAGGATGATCGTAGTAGTTTAAAGTTTAAACTTTATTTTGGATATTTTGGATAGAATGCTTTGGGTAAAATGTGTTGGTGTTAATTTTAACATCTTTTGAACAGTGTCGTAGAATATAGTTTGAATGATTTTGTTAAAAAGCAGGAAATCGTTTACTTTACGAATGGGTCATGTCAAAATTAAAAAAAAATTAAAAAAAAATTGTATGAAGTTCATGTTAAATGTCAAAGGTGAAAAAGTGGGCGTCACATAGGAATAACTATTGCACTAATTGTGGTGACCCGCACTCGGTTCAATATTGTAACTTATATCAACCATCCAATTCATACACCTACTATGAGGAGCCCAGGTACGAGCCATCAACTTCATACACATCCTATGAAGACCAAAGGTATGAACCTCCTCCCTCATACTCATATTTTGATGAACCAAGGTATGAACCTTCTTACTCATACTTTGAGGAACCAAGATATGAGCCACCACCTTCATATGCTTATTATGAGGAACCATGGCGTGAACAACCCACCTCATATGAGTATTATGAAGAGCAAAATTACGACCCTTATCCATCATATGCTTACAATGAAGAACAATTGTGTGAACCATCTACTTCATATGGGTATTATGAGGAACAAAGGATCGAACAACCGGATTCAAGCTTTGAAAATCCTGACCCTTTTTCTATAACCGAAGTGACCGATAGGATATTAGAACACCTTAAAGTTATCGAACGCTATATAAAAGAATCTCGCGCAAGGGAAGAGGAGTCCCGCGCAAGAGAACAATTAAATGAAGAAGAGATAATTGAAAGTGTGAAAATGGAAGAACAAATAAGTGAAAAACCGACACATGAGTTAAACAAAGAAAAAGGTGAGTCCGACAACGCTAAAATTCAAGAAGAGCCTAATTTTGAAGAAATTAATCTCTTGTCACCTTCTTTTGAAAATCATTGTTTAGTTCCAACCCATGCTAATTTTTTAAAAGAGTTAAACACTAACACTAAAATTGACGAAACGGTAAGTGTTAAGTTAACTAATGATCAAACCTCGCTAATAAAAGAAGACCCATTTGAAATCAACATTACATCGGTTCCATGTTTTTTTCAAAATTCATTTATTAGTAATGTCACAATTGATAAATATTTTTGCGTCAACATAATGCCCAACTACATTTTCGAAAAATTAAGTATTAGTGATTTTTCTCCACTTCAAATACCCATTTTTCTATCTAATCGGAAAATAATAAAATCAATTGGTATAGTTGAGGATGTCTTGGTTCAAACAAATCAAATGGTAATCCCAACCGACTTTGTCATCCTCGATGACGCTCCTCTAGTGTTGGGACGACCCTTTATAAAAACTCATGAAGCGTTGAAAAACCGGAAGTTCAACAATCTACCTATTCAATTAGGGGCATTTAAAAAGAGTGTCGATCTTGAGCGGTCAATGAAATATCCATTCGGCAATAATGACCCCCTAATGGAAGATGAAGATGAGCCACCCGATACAAGTGAAAAGTTTGACCACTTTGTTGAAGAAGAGGTCGCCATATAACAAACTTTTAAAGTTCTTGATCAAAATGAGCAACCAAATAAGGAGTCTCCTAAAGACCCACCTGTTGAGCTCAAAAAACTTCGAAAAGGTTTGGAATATGCTTTTCTAGACAAAGATGGTAAATCACCTGTAATTATTTCATCTAAGCTAGATAGATTAGAAAAAGAAAAATTAATTAACCTTTTGAAAAAACACAAAAATGCGATTGCTTGGAAGCTTGTAGATATTAAAGGAATAAGTCCTTCCATGTGCACGCACAAAATTCTAATGAATGATGACTACAAATCGGTAATACAACCAAACGTCGAGTAAATCCAAATGTTCAAGAAGTGGTTAAAAACGAAGTCATCAAATTACTTGACGCCGGACTTATTTATCCTATCTCCGATAGTCCTTGGGTAAGTCCCGTCCAAGTAGTTCCAAAGAAAGGAGGTATGACGGTAATAACTAACGAAAAAAATGAATTAATACCAACAAGAACCGTCACAGGATGGAGAGTATGTATAGATTATAGACGATTAAATGAAGCAACAAGGAAAGATCACTTTCCTTTGCCCTTTATTGATCAAATGTTAGAAAGATTATCCGGTCATAAATTTTACTGTTTTTGGATGGTTTTTCAGGTTACTTTCAAATCCCCGATAGCACCCGAAGACCAAGAAAAGACAACTTTTACATGCCCCTATGGAACTTTTGCTTATCGACGCATGCCATTTGGTCTATGTAATGCCCCCGCAACCTTCCAACGTTGCATGGTAGCCATCTTCCATGACATGATAGAAAAGACAATGGAAGTCTTCATGGACGACTTTTCTATCTTTGGGGATTCATATGACCAATGCCTCGATAATCTTGAACGAATGCTATCCCGATGTGAGGAAACTAACCTCGCTCTTAACTGGGAAAAATGTCATTTCATGGTAACGGAGGGAATAGTACTCGGTCACAAAATCTCAAGCGAAGGAATGGAGGTGGATCGAGCCAAAATATACACTATTTCTCGATTACCACCCCCATCCTCCGTTAGAGCTATCAGAAGTTTCTTAGGGCATGCCGGATTTTATAGGCGGGTTATCAAAGATTTTTCTAAAATTTCAAGGCCTCTAACAAAATTACTTGAAAAAGATGCTCCTTTCATCTTTGACAAGGATTGCAATCAAGCATTTCTAACCCTAAAGGAAATGCTAGTCAATGCACCTATCATGATAGCGCCTGATTGGAAATTTCCTTTTGAAATCATGTGTGATGCAAGTGACTTTGCAGTTGGAGCTGTCTTGGGACAAAGAAAAGAAAAGCATTTTCACCCAATTTATTATGTTAGTAAAACACTTAACGATGCACAAGAAAATTACACAACAACTGAAAATGAATTACTAGTTGTGGTATTTGCTTTTGATAAATTTCGTTCTTATCTTGTTCTTTCTAAAACTATAGTCTATACAGATCATGCAGCCATTTGATATCTCTTTAAAAAGCAGGACGCAAAACCACGTTTGATTAGGTGGATTTTACTCCTCCAAGAATTTGATATTGAAATCAAAGACAAAAGAGGAGCTGAAAACACCGCAGCAGATCATCTTTCACGCTTAGAAGACCAGCTTTGGAGGCAACCAGGGACGAACACATCAACAAAAAATTTCCAACAGAGTCCCTAGAGATGGTGGAATACAAAGAAGAACCATGGTACGCCGACTATGCTAACTACCTAGCTAGCGGTATAGTCGCTAAGGGTTGGCCACATCATCAAAGAAAAAAATTATTTGCTAATGTGAAGCATTATTTTTAGGAAGACCCTTATCTTTTCAAAATGTGTGCCGACCAACTCATCCGACGATGCGTACATGGTAGCGAAGCACGAAGAATTCTCCGCCATTGTCATGAAGGTCCATACGGAGGACATCATGGTGCCGCTAGTACCGCACGAAAGGTATTTGATTCAGGATTTTATTGGCCAACCATTTACAAAGACGCGCAAAGTCTTGCCAAGACATGTGATGCTTGCCAAATAACAGGTAATATTTCTTCCAAAAACGAAATGCCACAAAATGGCATTCTTGTTTGTGAAATTTTTGATGTGTGGGGACTCGACTTTATGGGACCTTTCCCACCGTCAAAAGGAAACAAATATATACTTGTGGCAGTAGATTACTTGTCAAAATGGGCCGAGGCCGAGGCACTTCCAACAAACGATGGAAGAGACGTGGTAAGATTTCTGAAAAAATTATTCTCTCGTTTTGGAACACCTAAAGCATTAATAAGTGATAGAGGTACCCATTTTTGCAACGATCAACTTGAAATTTTTTTAACAAGATATGGGGTCTATCACCGGGTCTCAATAGCATATCACCCTCAAACAAACGGACAAGCCGAAGTGACTAATAGAGGTTTAAAACGAACACTTGAAAAAACCGTAGGGCTAAATAAAAAAGAATGGGCAGATAAATTAGATGATGCTTTATGGGCTTTTCGAACTGCTTATAAAACAACAATAGGTACAACCCCATATAAGCTAGTCTATGGAAAAAGCTGTCATTTTCCAGTAGAAATTGCACACAAAGCCTACTGGGCAATTAAAAATGTAAACTTAGATTTAGAATTTGCCGGTAGAAATCAATTTTGTCAGTTAAATGAATTAGACAAACTTAGGAATTATGCATACTCAAACTCTGAAATTTATAAGGAAAGAATGAAAAAAATTGCATGACAAACATATTAAACCTAATGAATTTCAAGTAGGAGATCAAGTTCTTTTGTTTAATTCACGACTTCGATTGTTTCCTGGTAAATTAAAGTCTAGGTGGTCAGGACCTTTTTCCATCACCCATATTTTCCCACACGGTGCAGTAGAAATTAAATCTCAGAATGGAATTCCATTCAAAGTCAATGGCCAATGGCTGAAACTCTATCAAGGATTTATTGAGGATGAGGAGGAAGAAATCTCGCTTCAAACGGTCGAAGAATGAAAGCAAGAACATCATACTGGTAAGTTACGAACCAACGGGAAGACATCTTAATCGGTAAGTCTTCTAACCAAGTTTTGGGAAAACAAGGGCACTCACACGAGCACTTAAAAAAAATTCAACATTGCTCGGCACGAGGTCGTGTCCGCTGGACACGAGGCCGTGTTCGCGCGACTGTCGGGATAAATCCCCTTTTTTCATAACAGTTACACCATTCCACACGCCCCGTTCCCCAAAAACGCTCTGGTTCAAGGCGATTTTCCGCAGATTTTCGACGTCTCCCCTACTTCTAACAACATCAAGGTATAATTCTATCATCATTAGTAGTTAGATTAAGCATTTGCATGTAGTTAAAACTTCAAAAATTTGGGGGAAAATCTAGGGTTCTTGAACTCCATCCGGATCGAACCTCAAATTTTTGCTTAAATCTGTTAGCATTTAGTTAGATTAATATTTTAGGGAGTAAATCCACTTGAATTGTTCAATAATTCGCCCGATTTCTCACAAAAACCTCAATCCTTTGTTTTTGAACCGAAAAAGATAAAATTGAATGGGTAAACGGTTTGTTTTGGGAAAAACGACACTTGGGGAAAAACCGCACCTAGTGAACCAAAAAGTTTCAAGTTTTCGGAACCAGGTCGAAAAATGAAATTTTTGAGTAATAGACGCTTGGACACGGGGCCGTGTCCAGCTCACTGTTTGCAGTTTTGTCCGAAAATTTCCACTGTTTCATGCTAACTTTTGGTGTATTCTTTCATATGTCGAGGAAATTCATGAGGTTCAACGCAAATGAGCTCGATGCTAGGGCAAGATACGAAGTACTTCAAACAAGACCGGAAGAATACCCAAGACAAGCATGCATGGATTTGTTAGCATTGGTGAACCAACTTGACCGGATTAACAACCTCGTTACCGGCCCACTAAGAGTCACTCTAACCACTCGACTTCGCTCAGTCCACGAATGCACTATGGAATTCTATAGCACCTTCACGTTCAATTCAAGGTGTGACCCATTTGATAGTGATGGGGTTAGGGCTGCAAACGAACCGAACGAACACGAACCCGGCCTTGTTCGTGTTCGTTTGTTAAGGATTTCATGTGTTCACGAACAGTTCACGAACACTTACCGAACGAGATTTTTTGTTCGTGTTCGTTTGTTAAGGAAATGAATTTGTTCATGTTCGTTTGTGTTCGTTTGTTAATTTAGGTACCGAACACAAACGAACGTTCATGAACGCACACGGACGCAAATGAACACAAACAAACGTTAATGAACATAAACAAACACAAACGAACATATATTTACTTTCGAAGATGATCATAACAAAAAAAAACACTAAGTATATCCACCCAAAATATACCAAGCTAATTATCCAAACTTGAGTAGCTTAACATATAATTTTTATAAAAATAACTAACACAAAGTAGCTAATTCTGACTTCACACTTTCAACACAATCAACAGTTCTAATATGTTGAGCATACTTAGCACTACCAGTATTGATACCTTTACCAAATCTAGAAGTCAAAATATATAATATAATATAAGTTGGGTAACAATATATATATATATATATATATATATATAGGGTGGGGATCTAGAGTGAACACTAATGTATTTGAGAACTAAGTGAACAAATCCTGGCCATTGATCTACACGCGTGTATGGCCAGGATCTCATCATCAAATCGTAAAATACACTAGTGTATTTCAACATCAAATCCTGGCCATTGATCTACACATGTGTATGGCCAGGATTAGTTCACTCAGTTCGCAAGCTACACTAGTGTTCACTCTTGAACCTAATCCTATATATATATATATATATATATAGGAATAAGTTAAAATGAGAACCACCTCGAGTTGTAAGAACCAGCGAGAACCACCCCCGCGGGGGGCCGTTGACCACGATTTTTTTTTACAACTAGATGTGTATATTTTAACACCCTACGCAAAGTTTGGGTTCAAACGGCGCGCCCGAGGGGGTAGTTTTTTACGCCCAAAGTTTGGTTAAAAAAAAAGAAAAATTAAAAGAAATTAAAAAAACCCAAACTTTGGGCGTAAAAAACTACCCCCTCGGGCGCGCCATTTGAACCCAAACTTTACGTAGGGTGTTAAAATATACACATCTAGTTGTAAAAAAAAATCGTGGTCAACGGCCCCCCGCGGGGGTGGTTCTCGCTAGTTCTTACAACTCGAGGTGGTTCTCATTTTAACCTTCCCCTATATATATATATATATTCCTATACACAAACGAACATAAACAAACGAACACAAACGAACGTAAACAAACACGTTCACGAACACAAATGAACGAACACGGCCTTTGTTCATGTTCGTTCATTTAACAAAACGAACGAAATTTTTTGTTCGTGTTCGTTCATTTATTAAACGAACGAACACAAACGAACTTCCCGCCGAACGGTTCATGAACTGTTCGCTGAAAGTTCAGTTCGTTTGCAACCCTAGATGGGGTAGCATTCCGATGTGGTGGAACTAGGTACTCAATCTCGATGGCACAGTTTGGGTCGATAATTGGGTTGTATGCGGAGGAAGATGCGGGTAATGAAGAAAACACCGGAGGAGTGCGAGATTTGGATGAAAATGAGCGCCAAGTCGCTTGGGCTCAAATTGGAGAAGGGCACTACAACCCGAGCAGCACTAAGAGCACTAAGTTGAGGGACCCACTTTACCGTTACATCCATAGGGTCCTTGCTTACTCTCTTAGCCAAAGGCATGATAACAGTGGCGTTGTTGGGTTGAGAGATTTGGTGGACCTTCATTGCATTCATAACCGCGGACACCTAGATGTTCCATACCTCCTGCTCCGTAACATGCATTTGAACCGGCTTGCTACTGCACCAACCCCTATCTTCTTCGGGGGGTGGATATACCATCTCTTCAAGCACTTCGTGAACATACCTAGGTCCTTCGAAAGGAGCCCATGGTCGGGAAGAGTAGACATACACATCTGTCGCTCCATGAGCTTGATCTATGAGGCTGAAGACGGGACAGTTAGCTTCCAAAGGATGCAGGGGCATGCATGGAACCCGCAAGAGGCACTCGTCCTTCACGCTCCACAGCATCATCAATACCAGTACCAGCCCCACGGTGATCCAGGCCAGTCCTCCTCACAAGGAGGTGGTTTTCCTAATTTCCAAAGTTAACATGATTTATTGCAGGAAAACCTCATGTGCACCGGGAACACCTATAACATGGCGAGCAACACGTATGCCCGGGTTGGAGCAATCGAGAGAAACATATCCGATATCCAAGATGATATTGGGAATATCCTGGAGTACATTGCGGGGCATGGTGGAGGAGATGATGATGATGAGGACGAGGATATGGACTAGGTGGGAGGAGCGGAGGCAGAAGCGGTTAGTTGGTGATTCCACAGGTTAACCCCCTTTTATCTTGAACAATTTCTGGCCTGCGTGCCGTGTGTTGAACAATTTACTTTCCTTTAACTCTTTTTACTTTCTGCATTTGTTTTTCTTTTTAACTTTGTGATGTGGATGTTGAACTTGGTAATTTAGGATATTTGCTATGGTTTGGTGTAGTGTTTATTGACAAAACAGGTACATACGAGGCTTAGAGCACTAAAAATTAGTGCTACTTAAGCCGGGAAAGGAAAACCGGAGCCAGAAACCTGTTTTTCAACTTTGCAGATTGTCTACACGGGGTCGTGTCCAGCCGACATGCCCCCGTGCCCACTTCCCCAGACCTGCTGTTTGTTTAAATCTGCAGACTTTTGCCAGACACGGGGGTGTGCCCACTGGACACGCCCCCGTGCCCACCTTCTATAAGTTTTCGTTACTGGCACCTGAACACGGGGTCGTGTCTATCGGACACGGCGCCGTGTCCAGACGCCCAGTAACATAAAATTTTGCTTTTTAACACCTTTTTACACATTCAATCAACCTAAAAACTTATTTTTGAGACACATTGAGGACAATATGTAATTTAAGTGTGGGGGGGATGCTAAAGCTTTGAATCTCACAAGTCCTAATCACAAGCTTACACAAAACTCTATTGGAACCGCTAATCACCCCAATTTTTTTCAAAAAAATTCATTTTTTTGTCTAGGTTTAACTTGGGAATTTCAAGTTCTAAAAAAGTTATATTTTTACAAATTTACAACCGATAGCGTCGTGATAAAAAGAACCAACATAAGAAAATTATGAAAAGGCATGACAACTTTAGTTAAAATTTGATTATATATACTTGATCACATAAAAACCCATTCCCACAAAAGTGAGTTTTGAGCCTTTATTGAGTATACAAATACATATCTTTAAACTAAATGCTCATTTTTCGTTTCTTGTGTGAATAGCTGCTTGGTTCTTACAACTCTAGAACTTGCCACGACGATACATTCCCGGTCCTTACCAACTTAAACCCAAGTAAGTAAATGATAGAGGCATTAGGACTAACCATTTTTATTTCTACACCATTTTTTTTACCACCTACCCAAAATCCCCCTAGTTAACCCCTTTGAGCCTACACCTTTTCATTTCTTAACCCAAAACCAAACACCCTTTCACCCACCAAAACCTTTTTTTATTTTTTACCCTTTGTTTTAGTAACAAGCTCGGTTTTTTGTATGACTTTTCAAAAAAAAAAATTGTTGATGATGAAGCAAAAGAAATAAACAAGCAAGTTCATCAAAAACAACTTTGTTTGAAAAATAACTTCATCCAAATAAAAATTTGCAAAAATAAAGTCTTACGAAAACCGACGCTTTTTACGCTTTTTCACCCTTTTCTACTAACCACTAACCCAACCACCTACCTTTAACCCAAGCCTAACCCTTCACCCAAAAGTCCTCTTGATATTTACAAAGGTTTTTAGTTAAAAAGGAGGAGGATTGATTGCTTGGCAAGCCTATGGTAGGAGTAAGTTCCATGCCGCTCTCGAGTGATTCACTAAAATACATCTTTGGCCGAGTGTTGAGTGATCCCCCGTGAGGTATGTGAACTTGTATATAAATAGAATTTTAAAAAGGCATGTTATGCCCTAATAAGTAATTTATCTTATGTAACGTTTTAAATAAATCATGACGAATAGGATTGTAAATAAATAAAAATAAAAACTTAATAAAGAATCTTGGAAATCCCGACACTCTATGACAAGCCCAAAACCTTCTCTTCTACCCATTCCATTTGGGAGTGTAAAGCTACATTATAAAGAGTTTTGCTTGAGGACAAGCAAAGATTCAAGTGTGGGGGTATTTGATGTGTGCAAAATGCAACATATAAATTACATCAATTGTGGCATAAAACTAACCCTTTTTTAGTACTAATGTTGGAAAAAGTGTGCTTTTGTCTTCCTTTTGTATTTTCAGGATTAAATGAGCTCAAATTAACAAAAGAAGCAAAAAGACAGCTAAATCTAACATAAATACAAGAAAAGGAACTAACGTGGCATGCCCGACCTCCCCGAAAGCATCTTCCCAAGCAAAACAAGAGAACAGAGGCTGAACACGCCCCGTGTTCAGTGAACACGGGGGCGTGCCCATGTGCCAGCATAAAAGACAAAGCTATAGAAGCTTCCATTGCCCACCACGGGGCCGTGCTCAGTGGACACGGGGCCGTGGTCAACTATAAGATTCGCAGAATCCAGGCAAATCTTGATAGTACAGATATGCTTCTGCACACGAGGGCGTGCCCAGTGGACACGGGGGCGTGGTCAACTAATGTAGACAAACTGCAATTAATGAAGACAGATAAGAGGATGGACACGAGGCCATGCCCGAGCTACTGTTCAGGCTATAAATAGGGGTGCTTGGCTCACTTGCAAACCATCCCTTGGCACACCACCTCTCTCACACTTCACCCACCACCCACCACCACCATAACACCTTCATCCACCACCATCATCTATTGTCCATCATAGAGTGTGTGAGTCGTCTCGGGATCCAAGATTGATCGTAAGAGTTCTTGACAATCAAAGGCCATGTTTGCCTAAGTCTCTTACATCACTTGGTGAAGACAAGTGTCTAGTGTAATACTTTTTATTTTTAATCTTTTCGCACTTTTTACTTGGTTATGTATTAATGACTTTAATAACTAGTTTCTTATGTTGAAGGTGATTCTTCCTTATCGTTTGTCCGTGGTGTCTTGGCATTATTTTACTGTCTATATAAAATAAAAGATTTTCACCATTCATATCTCCACGGTCTATATGGAGGTATGTTGGCTACCAGGTCGGGGGTTAAGGGAACGGTTTGGTAAGAGTCTTGCCTTGTTCAGTGTATAGATCCTGCAAGGACCTGGGTCAAATTTAGTAGGACCTCCTTCAATA
Source organism: Helianthus tuberosus (assembly GCA_030545235.1). Taxonomy (NCBI): domain Eukaryota; kingdom Viridiplantae; phylum Streptophyta; class Magnoliopsida; order Asterales; family Asteraceae; genus Helianthus; species Helianthus tuberosus. The sequence continues at coordinate 34,132 of JARYGA010014637.1, forward strand.
CCCACCGGTATTGGATGGCGGGGGTCCAAACTCTTTGATCCCCTCATATGTAAGCTACTATTAATACTTTAACCTGGCTACTTAGGACTGTATCCCTGCTGACTCAGACTACTTAGCCGAGGGTAACGTCACCTTCAAAAGAGGGGCCTACCACATTACGCATTAATAACTTAATTAATTATATTTCAATAATCCGACCCTTTAGGATTGTATCCTTGCTGACTCAAACTACTGGGTTGAGGGTAACGTCACCTTCAAAAGAGGGGCCTACTACAATAACTAAGATAATCTCTTAAAGAGTGCAAAAGTGCGGAAATAATCAAAGGTTACACTATACACGAGTCGGAGCCAAGTGATTCATCTTGTCTATCTGTTTTCATTTTATTTTTATTTTTCAGCATTTTAGTTAGTTTTATTTTTCTTAGTTTAAAACCTTTTTCTAACTTTTTGATTTGATTAGACGTTGAGGATAAACCGGTACTAAAAGCTCTTGTGTCCTTGGACGACCTCGGTATCTTACCAACACTATACTACGCTCACGATGGGTGCACTTGCCCATATGTGTGTTTAGTGTTAGTAAATATCGTGTTTTATAAATTTAAAACTTGGCTAAAAAGTGTAAAAGAGCTTAAAATATACTTAAACTTATATACACACTTCACACGCATCACCTACAAAAAATGTCCCAAAACGACCCGTAAGTGAAAACCCGGACCCCTGAAACCCTAACGTGCATGAAAAACCAAGAAATCAAGAAAAATGGGTCTCACGCGGGCCGCGTAAGAGTAAGCTCAGGCTTACGCGGGCCGCGTCAAAGCAGAGTTGACCGGATAAGCGTTCCAGGCCACGTGTCGCACACGTGGCAGGCCTACCGATGACACGCTAGCCCTAGTCTATGTTTAGCTGGCCCTCGTGGGCCGCGTAAGATCAAGAGGGGGCTTACGCGGGCCGCGTAAACCCCATTTTTCACCTATAAATTGACCCGATCATGAGCTGTTCAGCTGTGTCGAAAGTTTTGATTAAAAACGAAGATTCACTGCTCAAATTCAAAATATAAGGTATCAAGGAGCTGCTACGATACAGGGTATTAACTCGATCGCTGCTACGATTCAATGTCCGATCGATTGAAAACTATCCAATGGATGTTTAAGTGCTGCCCAAATTAAGGGCTATACTTTGTCATTCGTCGTGAATTCGATGGATGTTTAAGTATTGCACTTTGTCATTCGTTGTGAGGGTTTTTATCTCATGAGTTATCGTAAATGTTGTATTAGTTACTAACCTAGTTCGTGTGCATTGTTATTTAAATTAGGTTACAAGGCTAATCAGTAGGATAAACTCTGCCCGTTTAAATCTGCAATGTGAGTCATTCTCTTTTTATCAAATTGCTTTCCAAAACCCTATTTATTTCAAAGTTATGATTACAGGGACTAAGTTTTTGTAATCTTCAATTACAGCTGGTATGTGGGGTTTTGTATACATTACTTGATAACCGTCACCATTCGACAACGAGTTAGCCAATGGGTGATATGACCATAGTCACAGAAACAGGTCGAGTGACAAATACCGTTGGGTAATTGGTTGATATAAACAATGTAATCACCCATAATATTGTATATTATAACAATGTGTCGTTTTGTGCAACTTGAGTGACTCGCCAGTATTTCGCTGCTGATAAAACCTTTTTAAAACATGTTTCAGGTGATCTGTTGTGATCCAGGGAAAAGTGATGTGTAGCACTACAAGCTTGAAGAAGTGGCTTAATAAAAATAAAGAAACATGTTTTTTTTGTAAAATAGGGGTTCCTAGTGAACTTCCCTTATTGTAAATTTCAGGGTTTGTACCTAATCATGAAATAAATTAATCAAGCATTTTCAAGTTTTAAACGATCCTGTTAATTATTCCGCTGCCAAATTAAATAAATACCACGGGGTTTTTGTCCCGCGGCTCCTGGACCGGGTCAAACCGGACCGGGGGCCTTGACAGAAAAAGGTGGTATCAGAGCCACTGATTTAAGCCAATTAAGTATTTAGCAATACTTAATTTTCTAATTATCATTTTATGATTATGTATTTTTATGTTATTTGACTATTTGTTTATAGTATGGGTAAGCAAAGAATTTCGGACATCTATCGTCAATTAGATAGTTCACCAAAAGATAAGGAAACCTCATTCCAATCAAATTCGTCAAGATACTCAGCAGATGTTGAGGAAGGAATATTTATTCGTAAGGCACAGTTTGAGAAACCACTTACCATTAAGAAAAGAAGTTGGATTATTAGAAAAAGTCAAGAGAAAATGAGGAAGTCACAAACAAAAGGAGTGATAATTAATAAGGAGACTCAGGAAATAGGTAATAACCCACCATGGGAAGATGAATTAGACGAACAATGGGAAAATCTCTACATGTTAGCCACTACAGCAGTAAATGTTAACTTATAATTGAGTCGCCAAACCAATACCAGCACCTATGTCACCTACGAGCCAGAAACTTTAGATAACAACCTAGTAGAAGAAAGAGACAGGAGAAACTTTATTATATAAACGTATGTTGAGAATAATACTTCTATAACCTAGCTAGACTAAAATAAATTACAGATGCATAACCACTAGTGTATTTCGAATTTCAGTTGTAATTTGTAATAGATATATATAAAAAATCGTAATATTTCGTTTTAATCAATCTATTAGATAATTGTAATTAATTTTTCTGAATTGCCATTCTGTGATTCTGTGAATTTAATTTACCAATTTTAACCTAGAATTTTTGTGTGTTTCTTCATATCTGCTAAACAGCATGAATGAGTTGTCTGAAGCTCTTCAGAATCTCAATCTCTATTCCGTTAATGTGGAAGTTTCCAGATACTTTACCGGTTATTGTGCCGACATGGAGGAACCTATGGAATTTCAAGCCCAACCTCCGGAGAAACCCAAGCCAAAGAAAAGAAGAAGACTTGTAGGGTGGAGGCGTGTGCGCAGGAAGAAACCAGCGACACGGAAAGTTATAAAGACGGAGAGTCTCAAAGGAATAGAGATAGGGGAAAGTTCTAGGCAAGACCAGGAAATGCCACCCTGGGAGGAGCTGGATCATAAACTGGCACTTAGTGACCTTATCGGACCTGCCGGTGAAAACCTCTTTAATTACCTAGCGGAAGCACAACTTCCAGTTGACCTAGAGCCTGAAATCCCAGATCCTATTATCCACTCCCAACCTCTACCAGCAGAGCTAGAAGAGTGGTGGACCACCGACTGGCAGTTTCAAAATCTCCTAAACAACCCTAATACCTTTTTCCCTCAATTTGACCCTGAACCTCCACTACATCCACCAATGAGCACCGAGAACTTAGCTGAACTCTGCCACTATGGCGAGGAGCTGGTGGACGCAGGGAATAGATTCCGGGAAGTGGGGGAGAGGATCTCCTGGAAATACGACGAGAGGGAACGTCGTTTCTAAAATGCCAAGCTGACAGGGATCATGTGGGGTTGTAGGAATATATGTTTAATAATAAAATAATAATAAAATATAATTATGTGAAATAACTTAAAAATAAAACTTTTGTAAAATAACTTGTGTGTACGGATGCCTATTATAATATATAAAATATCGAACGTCGAAAAATCGACAATTTTGGCTATACGTGTTGATGTGATTATGAGCAATTGTTTTAGTATGTTTGGTTGTTAATTATTTTCTGCTAATCACTTATATATATATATATATTAATTACTAGATGGAACACGCTGGTAATGAACCCGTTAACGGAGTTAACCAATCTGAACAAAATCATGAAGATCAATTTCTGAATAGGCAAGATATCGAGAATATCGTTGCTCAAGGAATAGCCAATGCTATTCCAGCAATCCTTGCTGTTGTTCGAAATCCAGTTGAACCTCAACAAATTATTCCTAGTAAACATACTCATGAAGACAACTTCAGTAATAGCATAAATGGAGGCGGTAACATTAATAATAATGATAATGATGTACGGCAAGCCCCAATTCTCAAAAGAATGAAAGCTGCAACGCCTGGTTGCACTTACAAGGAATTCCTTGCCTATAAACCTGTTGAGTTCGTAGGCAATGAAGGGGCGACTGCGGCACTGCGTTGGTTGGAGAAAACCGAGGCAGTAATCAAAATAAGTAAATGTGCCGAAGAGGATAAAGTCATGTATGTTTCTCACCTTTTTAAGGAAGAAGCATTAGAATGGTGGAATACAGTATTACAAGCTAAGGGAAGTGACATGGCCTATGCCATGAGTTGGGAGGAGTTTAAGCGTCTGGTGGAAAGAAAATGTTGCCCTGAATATGAAAAAGAACAAATGGCGAATAAATTCCTGAGCCACCGAATGGTGGATGTTGACTGCAGAGGGTATACTTCGAAGTTTTTCGAATATGCTCGAATTGTGCCTACTCTGGCTTCGCCAGAGCCGGTACTTATTTCTCGCTACATTTGGGGGTTAATTAGCGAAATCCGTGATATTGTCAAAGCTGCAAGGCCCCGCACGATCAATGATGCGGTGGAATTAGCCAACACTTTGGCTGACGGACTGGTGCATACGCGAGAAGAAAACAGGAAGAAGGAAGTGGCTCAGAAAATTACCCAAGGATTTCGTGTGGGTAATAATAGCAATTTCAAGAAAAGAGGAACTGGGCAATCTTCTACTCCGCTGTTCTGCAGAAACTGTAGAAAGAAACATTTTGGAAAATGTAATGAAACGTGCAACTTCTGCAAAACTGTAGGACATCGTGAAGAAAATTGCAGAAAGAAAACAAGGGTCTGCTATAACTGTGGAGAAGTTGGGCATTTCAAACCAGAATGCCCTAAGTTAGTCAAACCAGCAGATAACAAGGCTAAACCTGCAGCAGGAACTACCAAGAAAAACGTAAGAGCCTTCCAGTTGACTACTCAGGAAGCAGAGCTAATCCCTGACGTGATAGCTGGTACGTTCTTAGTTCACAACGTTTATGCAAAAGTATTATTTGGCTCTGGTGAAAACCAAAGTTTTATAAATACTTCATTCTGCCAAGCTCTTAACCTACCTTTAACCAAACTTAGACAAATTTTTACGATAGAAACAGCAGATGGGAATTCTGTTAACATAAATAAGGTTTTGCAAGAAGGAAAGATAGAACTCTTAGGCCATAAATTTTCTGCAAACCTGTTACCTATGAATTTTGCTGGATTTGATATTGTATTAGGAATGGATTGGTTAGTAGCCAACCATGCCCGAATTCTTTGTGATAAGAATTCCATAGAAATACATACACCCACAGGAGAATTAGTGGTGATTATAGGAGATAAGCCGCGAAAGCCATTGAAATTCATTTCAGTAATAAAGTTGGCCAGTTATTCAAGAAAACAAGAAGTAGTGTATATGATTTCAGTAATCATTAACACTAAAAATAAGGAACTTAAAGAAATTCCGGTAGTATCAGAATACCCGGATGTCTTTCCAGAAGAACTACCTGGATTACCACCCAATACGGAAGTAGAATTTAGAATTCATCTAATTCCTGGGACTACACCGATAGCTAAGGCACCTTATCGATTAGCACCCACAGAAATGCTAGAATTGAAAAAGCAGTTAGATGAATTACTAAGCAAAGGATTTATACAACCTAGTTCCTCTCCGTGGGGAGCTCCAGTGTTGTTTGTGAAGAAGAAAGATGGGTCAATGCGAATGTGTATCGATTATAGGGAATTGAATAAGGTTACAATCAAGAATCGATACCCATTACCTAGGATTGATGATCTTTTCGATCAACTTCAAGGAGCTAGATATTTTTCTAAGATAGATTTACGCTCCGGATATCATCAATTGAAAATACAAGAAGAGGACATACCTAAAACTGCTTTCAAAACTAGGTATGGTCATTACGAGTTTACAGTCATGCCCTTTGGATTAACAAATGCTCCTGCAGCATTTATGGACATGATGAATAGAATCTGTAAACCGTACTTGGATAAATTTGTAATTGTCTTCATCGACGATATACTCATTTATTCCAAAAGTCAGGACGAACACTGTGAGCACCTGCATGCACTCTTAACTTTGTTAAGAAAAGAAAAGCTTTACGCCAAATTCTCGAAGTGTGAATTTTGGCTACAGGAGGTACAATTTTTAGGACACATGGTGAATCATGAAGGCATTCACGTAGATCCTGCTAAGATAGAAGCAATCACCAAATGGAAAGTCCCGCAGTCAGCTATGGAAATTAGAAGTTTTATAGGGTTAGCCGGATACTATAGACGGTTTATTAAGGATTTTTCCAAGATAGTTGTACCATTAACTAAGCTAACCTGTAAATCAGTTAAGTTTGAATGTGGACCTAAGCAAGAGGAAGCTTTTCAGATCTTAAAACAGAAATTAACAAATGCTCCAATTCTTGCCTTACCTGAAGGAACAGAAGATTTTGAAGTTTATTGTGATGCTTCTAAACTAGGATTAGGATGTGTGCTAATGCAACGTAAGAAGGTAATTGCGTATGCATCAAGACAATTGAAAAAGCATGAGGAAAACTATACGACTCATGACTTAGAGTTAGGAGCCATAATTTTTTCCCTTAAGATTTGGAGACACTATTTGTATGGAAGTAAGTGTACTGTCTATACAGACCATAAGAGCTTACGATATATATTTGGGAAAAAAGAATTGAACATGAGGCAAAGAAGATGGATGGAGATCCTAAGTGACTACGACTGTGATATTCAATATCACGAAGGAAAGGCAAATGTAGTTGCAGATGCCTTAAGTCGTAAGTATCATGAGAAACAACGACGAGTTCGTGCGCTTAGATTAAATCTACAGTTAGATTTAATGGAACAACTGAAGAATACTCAGGAAACCGCAATCAAGGATGATACTGAAGGAATGAAAGGAAGATTAAAAGAATTAGAGCAAGGAAGTGATGGAATTTGGAGATTCCATAAGAAAAGAATTTGGGTACCTAAGCAAGGAGATTTAAGAAATAAGATTCTAGAGGAAGCCCATAAATCTAGGTATACCATGCATCCTGGTAACAATAAAATGTACCAAGATTTAAGGAATAATTTTTGGTGGATAGGAATGAAAAAGGACATAGCTAGATATGTATCTAAGTGTCTAACTTGTTCACAAGTTAAGGCAGAACACCAGAAACCCTCAGGTCTACTCCAACAGTTAGAAATGCCTGTATAGAAATGGGAACTTATAACCATGAATTTTGTTACTAAGTTGCCAAAAACTAGAAAAGGTAATGATGCGATTTGGGTAATTGTGGATCGATTAACCAAATCAACTCATTTTCTACCCATGAAGGAAACCTTTAGCATGGAAAGGTTAGCAAAGTTGTACGTAGAACGAAGTAGTATCCTTACATGGAGTTCCACTCTCCATTGTATCGGATAGAGATAGTCGTTTCACTTCACATTTCTGGACAAGTTTTCAAGAAGCCAAGCTTATCATCCCCAAACAAACGGACAAAGTGAAAGGATGATCCAAACCTTTGAAGACATGCTCAGTGCATGTGTAATAGATTTTGGTGGAAATTGGGATGACCACCTACCCTTAATTGAATTCTCCTATAACAATAGTTATCATGCAAGCATCGAAACTGCCCCGTTCGAAGCTCTATATGGACGGAAGTGTAGAACTCCAGTTTGTTGGGCAGAAATAGGAGAAAGTCAATTATCAGGACCTGAAATAGTGCAAGAGACCACTGACAAGATCACTCAAATCAAGGAAAGACAGAAAACGGCTCGAGATCGTCAGAAGAGTTATCCCGATAATCGACGCAAGCCGTTAGAATTCCAAGCGGGAGACAGAGTACTATTGAAAATTTCTCCTTGGAAGGGAGTAGTACGATTTGGTAAGAAGGGAAAGCTAAGTCCAAGGTACATAGGACCATTCTCAGTAGTCCAATGAATAGGACCAGTCGCCTATCGCTTACAACTACCAGAAGAGTTAGTTGGGGTACATAACGTATTTCATGTATCCAATCTCAAGAAATGTCTATCTGACGAATCCCTGGTAGTACCTCTTCAAGATATAGAGGTAAATGAAAAATTAAAATTTGTTGAAAAGCCACTGCAGATAGAAGACATAAAGGTCAAGCTTCTCAAACATAAAAGACTGGTACTGGTCAAAGTCAAATGGGAGCTAGAATCGGAGATGAAGCGAAAATATCCACACTTATTTCAGTAAATCTTGAGGACGAGATTTTTAATAAGGTGGGGAGGATGTAAGGACCTACAAAAAATGTCCCAAAACGACCCGTAAGTGAAAACCCGGACCCTTGAAACCCTAACGTGCATGAAAAACCAAGAAATCAAGAAAAATGGGTCTCACATAGGGCTGGCAAATCGTGTCTTAGCAGGTTTAACAGGTATCTGATAACGCGAACAACAAAAATTTTAAATATGAATACGACTCGTTTAACTACCTTATATCTAATGTCTATAAGACAGATGTATATTTTATGCACGTAGAAGGAGAAATAATGGATCATAACTTTCAAATTTTGTTTATTTTTAAAAATGTAAAAAATCACATGGTGTACTTTTCTGTTATTGTGTCTTAACAGGTTACCTACAGGTTACCTATTGCCAGCCCTAGTCTCACGTGGCCCGCGTAAGAGTAAGCTCAGGCTTACACGGGCCGCGTCAAAGCAGAGTTGACCGGATAAGCGTTCCGGGCCACGTGTCGCACACGTGGCAGGCCTACCGATGACACGCTAGCCCTAGTCTACGTTTAGCTGGCCCTCGCAGGCCGCGTAAGATCAAGAGGGGGCTTACGCGGGCCGCGTAAACCCCATTTTTCACCTATAAATTGACCCGATCATGAGCAGTTCAGCTGTGTCGAAAGTTTTGATTAAAAATGAAGATTCACTGCTCAAATTCGAAATATAAGGTATCAAGGCGCTGCTACGATACAGGGTATTAACTCGATCGCTACTACGATTCAATGTCCGATCGATTGAAAACTATCCAATGGATGTTTTAGTGCTGCCCAAATTAAGGGCTATACTTTGTCATTCGTCGTGAATTCGATGGATGTTTAAGTATTGCACTTTGTCATTCGTTGTGAGAGTTTTTATCTCGTGAGTTATCGTAAATGTTGTATTAGTTACTAACCTAGTTCGTGTGCATTGTTATTTAAATTTGGTTACAAGGCTAATCAGTAGGATAAACTCTGCCCGTTTAAATCTGCAATGTGAGTCATTCTCTTTTTATCAAATTGCTTTCCAAAACCCTATTTATTTTAAAGTTATGATTACAGGGATTAAGTTTTTGTAGTCTTCAATTACAGCTGGTATGTGGGGTTTTGTATACATTACTTGATAACCATCACCATTGGACAACGAGTTAGCCAATGAGTGATATGACCATAGTCACAGAAACAGGTCGAGTGACAAATAACGTTGGGTAATTGGTTGATATAAACAATGTAATCACCCTTAATATTGTATATTATAACAATGTGTTGTTTTGTGCAACTTGAGTGACTCGCCAGTATTTCCCTGCTGATAAAACTTTTTTAAAACATGTTTCTGGTGATCTGCTGTGATCCAGGGAAAAGTGCCGTGTAGCACTACAAGCTTGAAGAAGTGGCTTAATAAAAATAGGGATTTTTACATATTTCCCCCTCCTAAACAACTTTATTACATATTTCCCCAACCCATAAATTTAATTACATATTTCCCCTTCCTAAAGAAGCCTTATTACATATTTCTCCAATCTCTAAATTTTTATTACATATTTCCCCAATCTTTAAATTCAATTACATATTTCACCCTCCTAAACCCCATGTATTACATATTTATCCATTTCATTAAAAAAAACAGTTGACATAAGAACACAAATTAGGAACACCGTTTCACGGTCGGCCGACATGTATAAATATGGGATGAACAATTGAAACTGTTAGTTCGATTCCCTCAATGTAAAGTCATCATTGATTGTTGTGTTTCTTAATTCTAGGACTTATTAATTGATATCAGATGGCGATAAATTCATGATGATTTTACCAACCTAAATCATCGTCATCACCATCAAACACCCTGGTGTTGTATTGCAGATGGAATTGAAATATGTGGTTTGAAAATTCATTTGGAAGGAATTGAAATATTTTAAAGAAATATGAATTTTAGAGAATTAAACTTTACTCTAATATAATTGTGTATTATGTTTGATCTGTGAAGTTAGTAAATAGAATTGGGATGTGAGAAATCAAATAGACATAGATGTTTTGATTTATAAACTATCAGAAGGCTGGATTATTGGAAGAAAGCGTGTTGACATGTCTAAGTGTGTTTTTGTTTGTTTGTGATATATAACTTAACAACGCTTAATCAGTATATAACAACGCTTAATCAGTTATTTATTTAATAAACTCATTAGGAGTAAAATAGTAATTCTATAAGAGTATTTTTAATAAAATGGATAAATATGTAATATATGAGGTTTAGAAAGGTGAAATATGTAATTAAATTTAGAGATTGGGTAAATATGTAATAAAAATTTAGAGATTGAGAAAATATGTAATAAGACTTCTTTAGGAAGGGAAAATATGTAATTAAATTTATGGATTGGGGAAATATGTAATAAAGCTGCTTAGGAGGGGGAAATATGTAAAAATCCCATAAAAATAAAGAAACATGTTTTTTTTTTGTAAAATAGGGGTTCCTAGTGAACTTCCCTTATTGTAAATTTCGGGGTTTGTCCCTAATCATGAAATAAGTTAATCAGGCATTTTCAAGTTTTAAACGATCCTGTTAATTATTCCGCTGCCAAATTAAATAAATACCACGGGGTTTCTGTCCCGCGGCTCCTGGACCAGGTCAAACCAGACCGGTGGCCGTGACAATAGGAGCCTACAACATATCTTTAATCAGAAAGAACTTAATATGCACCAACGCCGATGGGTAGAACTTCTCAACGATTATAACTGTGAGATTCGTTATCACCCAGGCAAAGCAAATGTTGTGGCCGACGCTCTCAGCAGACGGAGTTATCTGCTTAGCATTCGTAACGTCCAAGCCTAATACGACCTCGAAACCCTCATCCGCGAAGCCCAGCATGCCTGTTTTAATGAACGCACTCTGAAGAAAGAACGAATCTACCACGATGGAGCTCAACTTGTGAACAAGCCGAATGGGATATTCCACTTTCTGGACCGAATTTGGATCCCTAAGCGGACCGATTTGCGAAAGATTCTAATGGACGAAGCCCACAAATCCCGGTATTCTATTCATCCCGGTGCCGACAAAATGTACCAGGACCTTCGCTACAAGTACTGGTGGCCGGTCATGAAAAGGATATTGCCCTCTACGTTGGAAAGTGCCTGACTTGTGCAAGAGTCAAGGTTGAACACCAAAGACCCTCTGGCTTACTCGAACAACCACCAATCCCAATGTGGAAGTGGGAAAGTATAGCTATGGACTTTATAACAAAGCTTCCGCACACGTCATCAGGTCACGACAGCATTTGGGTTGGCGTTGACCGTTTGACCAAATCAGCTCACTTCTTGCCAATACGAGAAGATGACAAGGTAGAACGATCAGCCCAAATCTACACCAACGAGATCATTTGTAATCATGGGACGCCTCACGACATCATATCTGACCGTGATGCCCGGTTTACCTCGCGATTGTGGGAAACGTTTCAAACGGCTCTCGGTACATCACTTAATCTAACTACCGCTTTCCACCCTCAAACCGATGGTCAGACTGAAAGAACGATCCGTACCCTTGAAAACATGCTCTGTTCGTGTGTCATAGACTTCGGTGGTAATTGGGATGCGTACCTGCCATTAGTCGAGTTCTCGTATAACAACAATTATCATTACAGCATACAAATGGCACCATTCGAGGCTTTATACGGAAGAAGACGTCGATCGCCTATTGTGAGGCACGAGATCGGTCACTCGCAACTAACCGGTCTTGAGCTATTACAAGAAACGAAAGACAAAATTTTCCAAATTCGAGACAACCTGGTGAAAGCTCGAAATCGTCAGAAAAGTTACGCCGATAAACGACGCAAGCCCCTTGAATTTGACGTTGGTGACCACGTACTCCTAAAGGTATAACCTTGGAAGGGTGTGGTCAGATTCGACAAAAGAGGAAAGCTCGCGCCTTGATATGTAGGACCCTTTAAGATTCTGGAAAGGATCGGCAAAGTGGCTTACAGACTCGAACTATTGGAGGAACTTAGTAACGTCCACCCGACTTTCCATGTTTCAAACCTCCGAAAGTGTCTGGCTGATGATGATTTACACGTACTTCTTGAGGACCTGCAAGTAAATGAAACACTACACTTCGTGGAAAAGCCTATCGAAATCATGGATCGCCAAACCAAGCAACTCAGAGGCTCGCGCATTCCTATTGTGAAAGTCCGATGGGAAGGCAAACGAGGCGCAGAGTTCACTTGGGAACTCGAAAGCGACATGAAGGCGAAGTACCCGCAGTTGTTTGTTACGGCTTCGGACTAATTTCGGGACGAAATTCCCTCAACTAGGGGAGGCTGTAACACCCCATGTTTCCGAAATCAAAGTCAAAGTCAAGATTGAAGTCAAAGGAAGAAAAGATTGCTAATTGCGATCTGTCTCTCCTTGCTCAATTCCTATTTTGACTTCTTTGACTTGTAATTAGTCTATTTTATATTCGCTTTAGTTGTATTATGTGGAGTATCTATTAATAATCGCATATTAATCGTTATTTATCGCGTGTTTAATCGCTGTATCGCTATCGCAATCGCACTCGCAACTTGAAATACACATATTGGTTATGGTTATACGTGTGTGTGCCTTATGTGTTACTTGTGCATGTTTATTTATGTTATGTTGTGGTAATCAATCGAATCGCAATCAAAACTCAAACGCAATCGAACTCAATCGCAATCGAAATGGTATGATAATTAGTGGAGAAGAGATAGTGCGAGATATGAGTAGTTGGGATTAAAAGTAATTTGACTAGGAAACTCTATCGCATCGCTACGCCCGCAGTCGCAATCGAAACAGCAAAAATCGTCACACCGAACACTCAAATCAGGCGACCGATCGATCAGGCAACCAGCCGACCGTTCGGACTGCCGTCCGATCGGACAGGCTGACCGATCGAGCTGCCTGGCCGATCGGCCAGCCCTTTCCTCTTTGGGTAACTCTATAAATACCCCTGTCACTTTCATTCTTTCTGCTTTTGGAAACTCTCTGACCGACCAGCTCGTCCACTTCACCTTTTCTCATATTTCTCTCAATTTCGGTAAGTTTTCATCCTAAATCTTGTACTTTCTTGATCTACACGCACTCCTACACCTTTCTACCTTTTAAATCTTAACTTTTAACCGTGAAATCACCAAGATTCGAGGTGTTCTAGGATGACGTCATCATGTGTTCCTGAAGAACTTCATGTTTTGACCTCAATCCACCAAGAAAAACTTGGATCTAACCGATTTCCACACAAACTAACAAAGATCTTGCATAGATCTAAACATATTCACAATAAGAAAGGATTGAAAGATGGTTTTCTAACTTTCTTTCAACTCTTTTACACTCAACACACTCAAAACTGATAGAATCGGACCTTGTTCTAGTCTTCTACTCATTCGTGTGGTTGGATTGGTTCAAATCCGAATTCTATCCAAGAGGTTCACCGATTTCGGGTTAAACATAGAACATCGTCTCGAACTGTTAACTGACCGGGTTTGGGTGATTCCTGTCCGATCAAGGGAACCAAGGATGAACGGAATTCCTGTTGCTTAACACGTTATCAAAACGCCTCGATAGAACGACAAACAATTAAAACAACCAAATGTAAGACGAACAGGACGACCAGGACGGGGTGCCGTCCGATCGGACTGCTGTCCGATCGAACAGTCACCCGAACGACCGGTCAGCCGAACGGCTTGCATCTTGGAACCCACACTTAACATTTTTACCAAACTATGAAGTTGAGTGTTGAACGAATCGTCGTCCGATCGGACTACCATCCGATCGAACTGCCGGCCGTACCATGAAACACTTAAGCTTCCCCACTTGAACAATTTTCAACATGTTCAATGCATTAGAGATGCCACCCGATCGAACTGTTGTCCGATCGAGTGACAACTTTCCATGAACTTGTTCTCAGAAGTACCCAGCCGATCGGGTTGCCGGCCGATCGAACGACCGTCCGATTGACCGACCTGAAAGGTAGAGATACTTCGATGTTTTGAAATGCTACAACAAAAATTTCAAAAGTCAAACCATCATACACAAACACATCATTCTAAAAGGAAGAAACAATCCACTCGAACAGCCATCCGACCGGACCACTGTCCGAACGGGTTGCCACCCGCACGACCGGCTGTCCGATCGGACTACCATCCGATCGACCAGTTGTTCGACCCACCAACACTTGTTTCGTTTTACGCGTCACTTATCGTTATGCTATCAATCTAATCAGGCTAACCTTACTCTCAAGCGCTCCCTTCAATCCATCAACCATTGTGAGTATACTCGATCCCTTTTTGCTTTATGCACTTTTGGGTGTTACATACGTTACTTATACAAAATCACATCGAACACACTACGTAATACTTTAATCGCTAACCAATTACCGCATGTTATACGTGACTTAATGAATGCTTGTTTGTTATGTTTACACATGGAATGTTGTCTACCTGCCTTAGCAACGATAGTACTATTAGTTTGGACTCAGCACCCGTTCACTTGGGGGTTGTTAAAGACAATTATTTGCATGGATTACAGTGGTGATCATGTATTACGAACTGCCTTGGACAGTCAATCCGCAGTCATTGGTATCAATAGGTTCATGTCGATAACTAACATGCCTCATTTCTCTCTGTGTACATGCTGGTTATGCGTAACGCTTTCGAACTCTATATGCTATTATCAAACTTGTATGCTCACCTTTACACTATGTGTATTGACTTTTATTTTAACGTATGTGACAGGTGCTTAGGAT
>JARYGA010014638.1:0-51935 GCA_030545235.1 Helianthus tuberosus
CGAGCTAGTAGTAAGTTGCTTTAAACACACTCTCGATCTATTTTAAAGTGGTTAAAACGGTATATGATGGTTAAAACTCATGAACATACATAATGATATGAAAAAGTCTACTAAAAATGCTAAAAATAATGGTTAAAAGCTTGATTGTTGTGTAAATCTTGTAAGATTTGTTTTGTGTGATTATTTAGTGCCGATCTATGTTGTGGTAGCTCGGATCATCATCTAACCCGGATTAGTCGTGATCATGGATCATGACATAGAGTTTGTTTAAGTGTAACAAGGGTTAAGTGATGAAACTCTACCACACGAGAAACTCGAACTTGTGTAAAAACGATTTTACTTACAAAATAGTGTTTAAAACTAGTAGATCTATGGATCTACAAGCGGTATTTTCAAAGGACCGAGTGCCAAAGAAATCATATTTTTCTAAAGCCGGATCTTACATGAACAAGAATAATTTTTAAACACACAAGTGTGTAAACACTTGTGTAACACTAGGTTTCGACAAGGAAATTGTTTTGTCAAATTTTACAAGAAGTTGTAAAGATTTATTTTCTTTAAAAATCAGACTTTTACGAAACCGGATTGATTTATACAAAAGATCCACTAAAAGTAATGGGATTTACTTCATATTTTGGATAAATCACAAGTTCATGTAATTTATGCGATTTATATATATTTTGACTAGTTGATGCTTTGAACATTGTTTTGATTGAATGAGAAAATTGTTGATTTGATTTATAAAAGAAAATGATACGCTTGAAAGCGTGGCCACCTCCAGTTACAGGGGAAACTCTGGCGAAATTTTTCCAAAACCCTAACACTTAGGAATATTTTCACTACAAGTGTTGTAAATCTATTTTAGACTTATTTTCGAATTATAGATTTCGCCACGACTTTATTTACAAAATATCAGAGGTGGGATTTTCACAAAATAAAACGGGGTAGATATATATTTGATATAAATATATTTTTCACAACATCACTTATATAAATGTTAATGATTATATTTTGAAGTAAGAAATAAAATATATTAAGTGAGACTTAATAATATATTTCGAAGTATACGAACGCACATGTATAAATCCCCCATCCTTGGGAAGGAGAATAATTACCAAGTATTTACAAAAATATAAACACGAAATAGTTGTCTAACTATTTCCCAAAAACTTAAACCTTAAGCCAAGGCACGGCCGTCCGTCTAATAGACTTAGTACGTGTAGGTCGTCGCACAGCTGCTTGATCAGGAGATATACTTGGTAGAGACGCACCACTGTGAGTTCATGTCCCCCTTTTCTTTAACTGTTTTCAGTTTTCTAAACTGCGGGGGTGAAATACATGTTACTATGATTACGAATATTTCTTACATGGTATGGTTAGCGTAAGGAGGGTTATTATTTAGATCATGTGAGTGGGTAGGTGGAAACTTGGGACTATTAATCCTCATAGTAGGACCGAGGGGCAGGAGCGGTAGATCTATCTGGGTGTAGCGACCCCAGCCCCAGGCCCAAACAGTACGGACCTCGGGGTGACTTTGTACCCAACGCATAAATCTGCTAGGTTTGAGTCTTCCTACTTGCACTTCACACATATCAATGGCCTTGCAAACCGTTGGTGATCTCTTTTTCCTTATTTGCAACATACCAGGATTTTTATACATACAAAGGTTTATTTACTCACTTACACATGAACTCGCTCAACATTATTGTTGATTTTTCAACTTACATGTATTTCAGGGAATTAAAGGATCTGGCGCGGTATGACATGTTTTCCCGCTGCACTAGTTACGAGGTCATCCGGGTTTGGGGAATGTGACTCTTTCCTGGACAAGTCACTGTCCTTAAACTGTGTCTATGTCATGTTGATGTTTGTGTTGTTGAACAATGTCGTTAGGATGTGTTTTCGTTAAGACAATGTTATTGTATTTGGTTTTTAAAACTTAATCGAATGGATGATCTTGCATGGTTTTTATTTCATATAGCTGGTTATAGTTAAGCTATGGTATTAAGAAGTCACACCAAAATAACCACGCTTCCGCAAAGCCAGGGTGTGACAATAACCTTCCTAGGACCCTAACGCGAGTTTACTTGCGTTTAGTCATAAAAAAATACTGTCACCTATCCTTAGGCGACAACCACAACAAGAACATAAATTTCAAAACCGCTTTGAAAACTAATCATCTGTTCTAGGATGATTGATTACTAGGTTTTGAACCCCCTATTGTAAGGTTTTGAACCCTCTGTTATAAGGTTTTGAACCCTCTGTTAGAAGGTTTTGAACCCTCTAAGTTTTCAAATCTCGTCAAAGTTTGGGTCATATAATGTGAACACGTGCAAACTGGAAGAGTGAATGCCTGTACCCTGAGTTTTCTGTCGAAGGCTAGAGTGTTCGTACAAATCCGTAGTATCGGACCAGTCACTCTTACCTGGGAACTCTTGGGGTGAGTGTTCACTTATAGGCGAGCATGTCTTCAGTAATACATTAATATGATCCGCTTACTTTGATTTCTCACCGTCTCATTTGTTTGCCTTAGGTAACAAACAAATGATTTCAAATTCTTATGCATTACCATTCTATTTTGTTTAGCCAATGACGTGTCACTTGTTTCTTCCTATGTCTTTCATTTTTTTTTCTAGAATGTCTCTTCATAACGATGACGCCCAGATATCCGAGCAGACTGCCAAATTGGCTCAGCGAATAGGCGAAGTAGTCCTGAAGACTGTTGAATTAGCTACTGCCATGTATCGTCTCCAGGATGAAGCCACTAAAGAGTCACCAAGACAGGCAGGACCTAGTCAGGTGACAGCACCACCAGCCAAGAAACCAATCGAGGAATCAAAGACCATGGATGAACGATCCCCTAAGAAGTCAAAGAAGCGAAAGGCTTCTCAGAACTTCGCCGTGGTCGCTCACAATGGTCAAGCCGTCTCCAACCAACCAGCTCAACCCCCTGCTAGGAAGCCATACAATGGAACTGCACCCTTGTGCAACCAATGTAACCTTCATCATCATGCTAGGGTGAGGTGCCGCAAATGCCAGATTTGTGGACTTATAGGTCATACAGCAAGGGTTTGCCCAACTGCAGACTGTGGCGAGATGGGCCATTTCCAAAGGGATTGCCCAAAGCTTGCTAATGCAAATCTGACCCACGGATGAGCAGTTGGCTGAGTAGAAGATGTTGCTGTCTTATGCTATTGTTTCCTTCGTTTTCTAGTAATGTGAAACAATATGTCTTGTTCATAAATAAAGGTTGTTGTTCGCAATTCTGATATACAAGTATAGTTACATGTGTGTATGGAATTTCCCTATAATACCTACATTAAGGAACTATGTTCCTTACAAACTACTTTTGCGAATTTCCCAGTTTTGTGTCTACTCATGATTCCCTCGAAAAATTTTAAAGTACTCGTTTCATCCCAGGAGACGAAGTACAATAAATAATGGGAAATTATGAGTAAATCGTGCTTTTTGCACATCTATGCCATTACATCCTTGGTTAGATAACTAAGGATATTTTCAAATCTCATACCCATTACGTTTTGATTTTTCAATATACACAGTACAAGTATTTCAAAAACAATCTTCATGATCTCAAAACATTTCATATGACGTGGGGCTGGAGGAAGCTTCTCGCAATTCGTAGCTTAATTCGGCCTTATATGTGGACGTCCATCGGCAATGGGTCTCAAACAAACATATGGAGTGACATGTGGTGTGATCAGTGTCCTTTGAGTAGTTTTATCAACCCGAGACGCATCTCTAATGCTGGTTTTCATCTTCAGTCTTCGGTTGCTGAGTTGGTTTCGGCTGGTGGGGATTGGAAATGGCCGATTGCTTGGTATGATTTATTCCCAGTTCTAATCAATATTCAGGTTCCTATTTTTATTGATAGGCAGGATCGGCTCATATGGAAGGATCTTGATGGTAATTTTCGTCATTTCTCTTCTTGGGAGGTTTGGAATAGTATCCGGCACCGTGAAAACTTAGTGCCATGGGTTAATATGGTTTGGTTCAAACATTGCATTCCAAGGCACTCGTTTCATTTGTGGCTTGTCATTATGAATAAATTGAAGACGCAAGATAGATTGTCGGTTTGGGAGGCAGGTAGTGCTACAAATTTAAACCTCATGTGTTGTCCTTTGTGTTGCCGAGATAGAGATTCAAGGAATCATCTTTTCTTTGAATGCTCGTTTGCATTGGCGGTTTGGAATAATATAAAGGCTTGGACGAATATGGAAACTGTTAGTGGTACCTGGGACGAAATTATGTATTGGATGAATCAGAATTCGAACATGCAGATGCCGGAAAATATTATTAGCAGGTTGGTTCTATCAGCTACTTCTTATTTTGTTTGGCAAGAAAGAAATAATAGGTTATTCGCCAAAAACCAACGTACGGAGACGGTGATTGCTCGTGAGATCATTCGGACGGTTAGACTTCGTTTGTTGTCATTCAAATTCAAGTGGAGACCAGGTCTTCGAAGGTTACTTGAGAGATGGCAGCTTCCCAGTGGTAACATGGCTATTGATCCAGGCTGAGAAGTAGAGTTTTGTTTTGTGTTTGTTGCTCTTTTGAGCTGGGTTGTTTAGTTGGTTGTGTTGTTTGGGCCGTTTTTGTCTGTTTGGCTGTTTTTGTTATTTCCTTGGTATGCCAAGGTTTTGGTGTGTAACATTTCAGTTGCACAATTTGTGCTTTTTGATTTATAAAATTCACCGGGGTAACCCTTTACCCAAAAAAAAAAAAAAACATTTTTTTTTACAATGCATTGTCTATGTTATTTCAAAAACATTGGCTATGCTTTCAAAAACAACCTTCATAATTTCAAAATGTTTCATATAGTCTGAAAACAATATTAACACAGTACTTTTTCTTATCAAGTGCATGATTTCGAAAAGCATCATTCATATTTTCAAAAACCTTATACATAATTTCAAAATTCATCTCGCATGATTTTAAAAACATTTTGTAAAAATATCTACCTAATACACCTACTTTATGATTTCAAAAGTATTATATATAAGGTTTCAAAAACGTTAAACACATTTTTCTTAAAAGAACCCCATGCATAGTTTTCAAAAATATTTTCTTCATACATTGACTTAACCTTCAAATTCTGCTTCATATGTCGCCTTGACATGTCAAGCATCTCAACTTCATAAGCATTCTTACTTCATGTTTTGACATAAGCACATCCAGTGCAAGGTTTCAAAACATCTTCAACTTCTAAAATCCATATGGGATCTTTTTATCTTCACATTTAGACCCTTGTGGATGATTATCATTAAAATCAGAGTCCTTGATTGGATTCCTTTTGTACCTTAATTCGAACATTTCGGTTCCTTATAATCGAAATCGAATTTTTCTTTTAAAAATCTTTCTATCGTTATAGTTAGATTCTTGATAATGTTTAAAGTACCAAATGAAATCCACGAGATGGATTCCTACTGTGCTTTAAATACATGTGCTCTGTTAGCAGAACAATTTTTTTAGTTAAACAATTTTGTGGTTATGTGACTATGTGTTTATTCATCTTATGTTTTCTTTTATGCATTTTGTGTTTTTATACTCTGGATATTCGTTATCCAAATCCTCGCAGGATCTTTCATATCTTCATATGAGGGATTCGTAGCAGGATAGTCAAAAGGTACTACCTTAAATCCTTCATGGGCTTCTATGTAATAGTTAAGACCCTTGGATTATATAGTACCGCTCCATGATTCATAAGAGACCCTTTTAGTGGTCTAGTCAAAAAGATTGATTCAGAATCTGGTTAAAAAATGACATATGGTTATATGGCTGACAGACTCCTTGATAGTCTATTTGGATCATTTATTGATTTAATTAAAAAGACTCTATGGCGGTCTAGTCACACTCATCACAGGTTTGTTCATTTGGTTTTACCCTACACATTATAAAATAGACTGTGTGAACTATGCAAGGAATTGTCTAATTATGGACGCGTACATAATTATGAAATTCAGTGCACGGAAACCACAGTAAGATTTATTATGTGTAAGAACCGATAGTGGCAACAATAACGAAACGTGAACAATGTACAGGAGGTATGGTGGACGCACCAATGACGCTTCATATACTTGTATATAAGTATCCCTCTTACATTGCAAGCATGATGTTATTAAAGTTACTAGAAGTTCAGAACCCTAACCAATGTTGTTCGATCTTTTCAACTTCACGTTTTAAACTCTCACAAGTTTCCTCTAAATAAATTTCGGGACGAAATTTCCACAAGTAGGGGAGACTGTAACACCTGTGCTTGTAATCATTGTGAACAGTTCTATTATCAATAAAACAATGTTATTTGATCCCAATGTTTTTTTGGTTATGTTTTACATTTTTCATGTTTTGACTTTTATTCAATTTCAAACTCTATATCACTTTCTAGAGAGTTATACGCAAACTGGTGCGTAAACGTAGCCAGTTTAATGCGAAAAATACTCCGGAACATCAACATATACTTAACATACCTTAAATAACCCTTACATAACTTAGAAATAAGTTTTGAAGGCTTTGGTATGGCAAAAATAAGTTAATTCGCTTACAGGGACTAAACTTGACAAACTGCGAAAGTATGCCAATTTGAACTGTAACGAACATTCCGGAACATGACCATAAGTTAAACATACCATAAATATTCTTTACATAGCTTAGAAATAGGCTTTGAGGGGTTCGGTATGCTAAAATAAACTTTTGGGGTCATTCAGGGAATAAAAGCGTTAAAAAGTGCACAAGTTTGCATTTTCGCGCATAACTTACGTTCTAAATACATCCGAACATCCAAAAATTTATGTAAGCACTAAAATATTTTATTTTAGTGTTTGGCATAAGAAAAATCCATTCGTCACGCCATTTGGATCATTTTTCGCGCTTATGCGCATTCCATCGTAATTAACCGAACAACGTAACCGTACGGCTAAACGAACCGACACCCGAGATATTTTTGAACACATTTTAAGTTCCCTATAATTTAACTTCATTTTGGAGCTTTGAAATGGGGTTAACGGGGCTAAAACGTGTCAAAAAACGCATCGAAAACCAAGTTTTGAGGTTGCAGGGACTGAAACTGTAAATCTGCCAAACTAGGTCCGTAAGTAGGGGCCAGATGCAGCAAAACGTTTTTTTACAGCTGTTAACAGCCCTTAACACTCTCCAAAGGCCAAGTGCCAAGTGTCAAACTCTTATGGTGGATGGCAAATGAGTTACCACAACTTTCCAACAAGTGTACGGCTTAGATCGTGCCCCCTTTTCCAAGAAATGATCCTAACGGTGAACCAAAAACTATAAATACCCACCTCCACCCTTCACTTTTCCTCACAAGAATCTGATCTTATGTGCTCTAAGTTGAAACCTTTGTTTCATACCTGAGCTATTTTGATCTAGATTAGCATTCGGGGACCCTTCGTAAGTGTTCCTTCGTTCTTTTATTGCTTTTCGAGTCCGAAAGTCAAACTTTGTTTGACTTTCTGCATTGACCAGTTTATGGTCAATGCGAAGTTCGTTTGAACTTTGCAACGTGATTGTAATCACGATGGTTATAGTCCCTTGTGACTATGCCTAATGATTACCACGTTGTCTAGGGTCGTAAGGGTAAGCGATCTAATAAATCGCTTATACCTTCGAACCCGACCCATTTGGTCGATCATTAGGATCCGACCAAACACATTAGGTGACCATAGCATATAGGGAATAACCTTCCATGGTTATACCTTATGGTCGCTTCGTTTAAGTAGTTGTATGATAGGTAGTTTATATGCCTTAGGTAAATTACCAAAATACCCCTTCGATGCCAAAATTCATTTTAAACATATGTAACATAACTTTTGACATCTAAACTGATTTGACAACCATATTAAGGCATATATTACTTGCCATAGGACTAGTTAGGCGGTCCGAACGCGTTTCACGCGAACGACGCGTTAAAGTAGCATAAGCTACCTAAAGGGGTCGTAATGGGTCGCAAACACTTAGGTTAACTTTCGTTTTAGTATGTGGGCTTTGTTAAACCATATTACACAATTATCCATACTCTTTTGGTTTACGAACCCTCATTCTATCCGATCCTCCGATATTAGGTTCGGTTTATTAACATAGTTACCTATATTAGGTGCCGTTTGATTCCGTGATCTCTATCATTGTTTGGTTGTCACTCCAGGACTACTGAGTAATCTCAAGTGAGTACATAGACCCCTCTTTTACTGTTTTCCAAACATTTTGGGGTGAAACACATGTGCCTACTTGTTACTTTCATGCTTTCCATGTTTTCACATCATATACCTGCTATGTTCGTTAGTACATTATAGTACATGATTTCATTACATTACATGCTATGTATGCCCATTGTGTGCGTACTTAGTACATTGTTTTACATTACATTCTATGCTATGTATGCCCATTGTGTGCGTACTTAGTACATTATTTTACATTACATTTTATGCTATGTATGCCCATTGTGTGCGTACTTAGTACATTATTTGACATTACATTCTATGCTATGTATGCCCATTGTGTGCGTACTTAGTACATTATTTTACATTACATTCTATGCTATGTATGCCCATTGTGTGCGTACTTAGTACATTATTTTACATTACATTTTATGCTATGTATGCCCATTGTGTGCGTACTTAGTACATTACTTTACATTACATTCTATGCTATGTATGCCCATCGTGTGCATACTTAGTACATTTATTATTCATCACATGCTTACGTTTTGATATGATATTTGGTTTGTTTTGATGGATCAATATACATTCATTAACACCGATCATGTCGTTCGTTAGTATGTAGTGGTACCATAGGAATTGACAACTCCCGTTCCTGAAATCCTGGGTTTGTTTGGATTGGAAGGAATGACCGAATTCGATATACATACCTTAGATAAACCTTTAATTTGTTTAAGGGTTTATCGCCACAGTCTCAAGGCTTGGATGTATGCATTCTCACAATACTGCATAGATGTTTATATCAGTATAGCATGCATTTGTTCCACAAAACATAGCTTTGATTTAAACCATGTTTTACTTCAATACTTTGTTTTTGTGCATATGGTTTAGTTGATATCTTTTCACTAGCCATACATATCATTTTGGGTTACACATTACATGATTTACATTTGACACATAAACATTATTGACATTGGTTACACATTACATGATTTACATTTGACACATAAACATTATTGACATTGGTTACACATTACATGATTTACATTTGACACATAAACATTATTGACATTGGTTATACATTACATGACTTACATCTTGACAATAAACATTTTGACATATTATTCAATACGTTTGGCAATTGGCTTAAACATAGACATCTTACATTGTTGGTTTGGTTTGAGTAAGTGATTTAAGTAACGAGGCGTATGTAATATGATACAAGCATGGTGGATACACCGCTGGTACTTCCTATATATAAGTGATTATATGGTATTACATATCGTAGCGTTATTTGAATCATTTCAATTTGGACATATAACATTTTATACAAATAACATACTTTTCACAAGACATTAATTTACAAACAACTTATTTTATACAAACTCATTTTACATGGTTATTCATTTAACCATACATTATTCTCTTATTTATACATATCATCTGATCTTATCGTTTTTCAAATGATTTACAAAACAAAGCAAATTACAAGGTTCATGACAAAACATTTTCTCAAACACAAGTCATGAATTCTGTTTTCACAAAACCTATGTATCTCACAGGAATTTTTATGCTGACGTACCTATTTTCACATGTGTTTTCAGGAGATGATGCATAGGAATTATCAAGATACACATAGGCGGACTTGGGCCTTAGTGACAATAAAAGATGCAAGACTAGTTATTTATGTTATGTTTCTTTGATTGTCAAGACATTGTAACTCTTTAAATGAATAAAACCATATTTCAATTTCCATGTGTTATGAAACAATGATTCTGTTACAACACTCCTCGACGTTTTCCGCCACGTTTTGTTGTTCTACGTGGTCGGGGTGTGACATTAATCACAACATAAACAACCATATACATAGCATGATTTGTATTTTTACTTCTTTGTATCTTCATATTATTATGTATGATTATTTTGTTATTTTACTAGTTATAATCATAACATGAATAAGTAAAAAATAAATAAATAAATTTAGAAGCTTACTTCTAGCTCTAGGCTACGGATGATCTAGATGATGTTAAGAAACAAAGAAGATGAAGATCTTGTTGTTAGAAGACTCTTGGATGGATGAAAAGACTTGATTTAGCTTGCAAATGCTTTAGATCTTCTTAGGTTCCATGAAAATCCATGTTGATCATAAGAAACATGAAGAAGATGAAGTGGGTTTTCTATGGTGTTCTTGATGAAGATATGGAGATATGAAGGAGTTTGTTAAGTGTGTGAAAGATAAGGGTGTAAAAGAGTTGCAACTTTTGTTAGTGATTTATGAAGAGTGTTATAACTCTTACACCTCATGACTAACCATTACACATCATGGCTAACTCTTCCACATCATGATCCACTTAACTTTGGATAAGTATTCATCAATTAAAAAAAACAAAGAGTGGGGGAGGGGGGGCCACATGGTTACAGTTCACTATAGGGGGGGGGGTCATTTTGTGGTAAAAATTGTAATGGTAACTTTTGTTAAGGTTAAAATGTTAAAAAGGTTAAATGTTTAGGCTTTTATGGATTACCAAGTTTCAATATGTTTCATGACTTAGAATGATCCCAAATAGGATAAAAATGACCAAAAATAATGTTCACTAGTTCACTACATATGTCAATTTGTAGTTCGGATAGTCTTTTGTGGCTCGTTCCGCAAGAAGATAGTCGAAAGGTTCGCTTATGAAAGTTGTAGGGAAACATTCGGTTATATATTTATATAATGTTCCCTATGAATTTTCATATGGATTTTGAGTTTAAACAACCCATTTTGCACTTTGTAGTAAAAATACCAATGCTGAATTTTTGCGGAAAAACATTGAAATGGTCATTTTCGGTGCTTTTAGACCAAACCCTTGCATTTCCAAGTAGGGTTTATTGTATAATTGATGTTGGACTTTCGTATTAGTCTTAAAAATATCGTTACACTAGTTTTTGCGGATCCTGAGTTTTTGTCAGCACGCTAGTTTACTAGGCACTACTCTAGTTGTTTTGATGCACTGTTTACACTGTTTCAAATGTAACCACTAAAAATGAATCATGTGCATCATAAATGAATATTCCATAAGTATTCTAAGATGTATATCATGAAATCATGCATTTCGGATATTCTAATCACGTATTTGTATAATGTAATTCATTGCTTTAAATGTAAGTAATTTACCAGAAAGTGGCAGTTGTCACATTCTCCCCCTGTTATTTAGAATTTCGTCTCGAAATTCGAGCTTTGTGATTCTTTGTAGGAGTCTTTGGAAACATGTGAGGATATTTGCTTTCATTTGGTCTTCACGTTCCCAAGTATACTCAGGTCCGTGATGAGAGTTCCAACGAACTTTTACTAACTTGATACGACTTCTCCGTGTTTTCTGAACCTTCCAGTACGTGACCTCAACAGGTTCTTTGGTGAATTGGAGTTTGTCGTCAATGTGAATTTCATCCGCAGGGATGATAACGGTATCTTGTGTTGGACTCTTTCTAAGATTCGACACATGAAACGTGTGGTGCACACTACTAATTTCATCTGGTAACTTCAACTTGTATGCAACAGTGCCAATCTTTTCTAAGATTTCAAATGGTCCAGGGCGAGACTTTCAACAAGACTTTGTCTCCGACCTCGAAAGATAATTGTTTTCGCTTTTTGTTTGCGTAGCTCTTTTGTCGATCGCGAGCCGCCTTGATTCGATCTCGGATCTGGAAAATTTTATCCGTAGTCTCTTGGACTAGCTCCGGACCAATTAACTGACTATCGCCTGTTTCCGCCCAACATAGCGGAGAGCGACACTTTCGACCATAAAGAGCTTCAAACGGTGCAACTTGTATACTAGTATGGTAGCTGTTATTGTAGGAAAACTCAACTAAAGGTAGATGAGTATCCCAACTGCCGCCTAAATCCATAACACACGCACGAAGCATATCTTCGAGTGTTTGGATTGTCCGTTCGCTCTGGCCGTCAGTTTGAGGATGAAAGGCGGTACTCAGATTTAATTGCGATCCAAAGGCCTCTTGAAATGAATTCCAAATTCTAGAAACAAAACGACCATCTCGGTCCGAAATGATTGAAATAGGTACCCCATGACGAGCCACTATTTCTCTGACATAGAGTTCCGCTAGTTTCTCAGTACTATCCTTCTCCCGAATTGGCAAGAAGTGTGCGGATTTTGTCAATCTATCGATGATTACCCATATCATGTCATGGCCTTTTGGGGTCCTGGGTAACTTCGTAATGAAGTCCATCGATATTTAATCCCATTTCCAAACGGGAATCTCGGGTTGTTGTAACAAGCCCGAGGGTTTCTGATATTCAGCCTTGATCTTCGCGCAGGTTAAGCATTTTCCGACATAAGTCACGATATCACCTTTGAGTTTAGGCCACCAATAGTACTCTTTCAAATCCTGGTACATTTTATCCGATCCAGGATGAATCGAGTATTTAGACCTATGTGCTTCCTCAAAAATAACATCTCGAAGGCCTCCAAAGAGTGGAACCCAAATTCTACCTGCAGAGTACAAAGTTCCATCCTCATTTGGCACTAACCGTTTTTCCAGGCCTCGAAGTGATTCTGCTAGAATATGCTCTTCCTTGAGCGCTTCTTGTTGTGCATTATGAATCCGAGTGGTAAGATCTGTGTGAATTGTCATTTCTAATGCTCGGACTCTTAGTGTTTTAACTCGCTCCTTGCGGCTTAAGGCGTCAGCTACAACATTCGCCTTGCCTGGATGGTACTTGATTTCACAATCATAATCGTTTAACAATTCAACCCAACGTCGTTGGTGCATATTTAATTCTTTTTGGTTGAATATATGTTGTAGACTTTTATGATCCATGAAAATAGTACATTGAGTACCATATAGATAATGTCGCCATATTTTCAAAGCAAATACCACTGCGCCTAATTCAAGGTCGTGAGTGGTATAGTTCTTTTCGTGAACTTTTAGTTGGTGAGACGCGTACGCGATAACTTTTTCACGTTGCATGAGTACGCAACCCAAACCTTGATGCGAAGCATCACAGTATACAACAAAATCATCGGTACCATCGGGTAATGATAAGATTGGTGCAATGCACAACTTGTCTTTAAGAAGTTGAAATGCTGCTTCTTGTTTCTCTCCCCAGTCAAATTTATTGTCTTTCTGTGTAAGAGAAGTTGGTGGTTGAGCAATCTTTGAAAAATTCTCAATAAATCTCCGATAATATCCCGCTAAGCCCAAAAATTGTCGCACTTCAGTAGGAGTCTTGGGCGCTTCCCAATTCTTAATCGCTTTTATCTTCGACGGGTCTACTTGAATGCCTTTATCGTTCACTACATGCCCGAGAAATTGTACTTCGCGAATCCAAAATTCGCATTTGGAAAATTTCGCGTATAGTTTCTCCGTCTTTAGCAACTCCAAAATTGTTCTCAAATGTTGTTCATGTTCACCAATCGATCGAGAGTATATCAAAATATCATCAATAAACACTATGACGAATTTGTCGAGATACGGCTTGCACACGCGATTCATTAGATCCATGAATACCGCTGGTGCATTCGTTAAGCCAAATGGCATAACGAGAAACTCGTAATGACCGTAACGAGTCCGAAAAGCCGTTTTCGGTATGCTTTCCTCTTGAATTCGTAATTGATGATACCCCGATCGTAAGTCTATCTTTGAGTATAAGCTCGACCCTTGTAGTTGATAGA
The DNA here is from genome assembly GCA_030545235.1 of Helianthus tuberosus. NCBI lineage: Eukaryota > Viridiplantae > Streptophyta > Magnoliopsida > Asterales > Asteraceae > Helianthus > Helianthus tuberosus. The sequence continues at coordinate 13,856 of JARYGA010014638.1, forward strand.
ATAGATCATCAATCCTCGGTAATGGATACCGATTCTTGATGGTAAGTTTATTCAACTCATGATAATCGATGCACATCCTGAAAGTTCCGTCCTTCTTCTTTACAAATAAGACTGGAGCTCCCCAAGGCGAGTAGCTCGGTCTAATGATTCCTTTATCCAACAACTCTTGAAGTTGTGTGGATAACTCTTGCATTTCAGAATGTGCTAATCGATATGAAGATTTAGCTACGGGTCCGGCTCCTGGTACCAAATCGATATGAAATTCGACTTGTCGATAAGGTGGTAGTCCTGGTAAGTCTTCAGGAAAGACTTCAGGAAATTCTTGTAACACCTGTGTCATTTCGACCATCAAACAAATGCCAAACCAATGAAATATTGTATTTCATACTTTGGATTTGTATAAATATGTGTATCTGGTGCACATATCAACTCTTGTTCGATTTCAAACTCTAAATCGCTTTCTGGAAGGTTATACGCGCACTAATGCGTAAATATAACCAGTTTAATGCAACAAACACTCCGGAATAGTGAAATAGGTTTAACATACCTTAAATAACCTTTACATAACTTAGATATAAGTTTTGAAGGCTTTGGTATGGCAAAATCTAGTTAAATCGCTTACAGGGACTAAAGTTGACAAACTGCGAAAGTATGCCAATTTGAACTGTAACAGACATTCCGGAGCATGACCATAAGTTAAACATACCATAAATACCCTTCACATAGCTTAGAAATAGGCTTTGAGGTGTTCGGTATGCTAAAATAAACTTTTGGGTCATTCAGGGACTAAAAGTGTCAAAAAGTGCACAAGTTTGCATTTTCGCGCATAACTTACGTTCTGAATACATCTGGACATCCAAAAATTTATGTGAGCATGACTACATTATATTTTAGTGTTCGCCATAAGAAAAATCCATTCGTCGCGTCATTTGGTTCGTTTTTCGCGCTTATGCGCATTCCGTCGTAATTAAGCGAACATCGCGTTCGTACGACCAAACGAACCATCATCCGGCATATTTTTGAGTATGTTTTGAGTTCCCTATACTTTAACTTCATTTTAGAGCCTTGAAATGAGGTTAACGGGGTTCAAACGCATCGAAAAAGGCCTTAAACACGTGCAGGGACCATTCCTGCCACTTTTGAAACTTTTCTGAAACTGGGGGGTCAGTGGCGTAGCGCGACTGCCTAGGCCCTCACCGTCGCGCTACGCGACTGCCTAGTCTGGGGCAGAAACATGCAGAAAACTCATTTTTCGCATTTTCGGGACCGGATTCGATGTATCGACAGCTGTTTACAGTTGTTATCCACTCCAAAATCCCTTGCCAAGTGTTGATTCCCTATGGTTAGTGGCAATTTAGGCACCATAACATTCCGACACTTGTACGGACATGATTAAGGCACGATTTTCGTCAAACGATCCTAACGGTTCGGGTATTCCTATAAATACCCAACCCACACAACATCAAAACCCACTAGAATTCTGATTTTGAGAGCTCTAAGTTGAAACCATTGTTTCATACCTGAGTTCTTGGATCGGGATTAGCATTCGGGGACCCTTCGTAAGTATTCTTTCGTTCTTTTCCTTATTTTATTGCTTTTCGAGTCAGAAAGTCAAACTTTGTTTGACTTTCAGCGTTGACCAGTAATGGTCAATGCGAAGTTCGTTGAACTTCGCAACGTGAGTGTAATCACGTTGGTCATAGTCCCTTGGGACTATGCCCACTGATTACCACGTTGTCTAGAGTCGTAGGGTAGGCGATCTAATAAATCGCCTATACCTTCGAACTCGACCCATTTGGTCGATCATTAGGATCCGACCAAATACATTAGGTGACCATAGTAGGTAGGGAATAACCTTCCGAGGTTATACCCTATGGTCACATCGTTTAAGTAGTTGTATGATAGGTTGTTTATATGCCTTAGGTAAATTACCAGAATACCCTTTTCATGTATAATTGGTAATTAAGCATATGTAACCTAAACCTTTGTCACATAACTGATTATGTAACATGTTTAGGCATATAACACTTGTCATAGGGCTGGTTAGGCGTTCCGAACGCGTTTTACGCGAACGACGCGTTAAAGTAGCATAAGCTTCCTAAACGGGTCGTAATGGGTCGATAAGACTTAGGTTAAGTTTCATTTAGCATGTAGGCTTTGTTAAACCATATCATATGAGTTCCTACACTCATTTGGTTTACAAACCCTAATGCTACTCAGTCTTCCGATTTAGGTCCGGTTTATTAACATAGTTACCTATATTAGGTGCCGTTTGATTCCGTGATCTCTAGCATTACTTGGTGGTCATCTTTAGACATCTGAGCAATATCAAGTGAGTACATAGACCCCTCTTTTACTGTTTTCCAAACTGTTTTGGGGTGAAACACATGTGCCTACTTGTTACTTTCATGCTTTCCTGTTTTCACATCATATACTGGTTATGTTCATTAGTACACTATTAGTACATTGATTTACATGACTTTTCTGCTTCGTATGTTAACATTAGCATACTTGGTACATCATTTTACATTACATTTCATACTACGTGTGCCCATTGTGTGCATTACTTAGTACAGCTGATTTCATCACATACTTACATTTTGACATTTGATCATACAAGTTATTACTTATCTTTTGACAAACTAAATAACTATCTATGATTTAAACATTGATTTTCTCAAAGAACATAAAATAAATTGTTGAATTGTACTTATTTTATGTTCACCAGACCGATTGTTAGTATGATATAGCGCTATAGGATTTGACACCCCATTCCTGTTGGCATGGAATGTCTGAAACCAATTTGTTGCTCCATCCAAATAGGGATTGCCTTTGTGGTATCCTTATAGTCTCAAAGGTGTATTTTGATGCACCAGGTCTGAATGAATTCTTAAATCACACTATTAAAGTATATTTTGATATACTCTCATGTGTGGTATTGTACAAAACCAACATATTTATTTTATTAATCATCCAAAGCATATTTTGATATGTTATTTACTAAACTAAAACATAGTTTAATATGTTATTTATCACATCCAAAGCATATTTTGATATGTTACTTATGAAACCAAAACATAGTTTAATATGTTACTTACAAATCCAAAGTATACTTTTGATATGCTACTATAAGGTTATTCGTTTAACTTTACATTACTTACCATACATAAACATTTCTACAATTGTTAAACATAGACATTCTATATTGGTGGTTTGGTTTGATTAAGTGATTAAGTAACGATACGTGTGTAATATGATACAAGCATGGTGGATACGCCGCTGGTACTTCCTATATATAAGTGTTTGTATGGTATTACATGTCGTAGCGTTATTTGAATCATTTCAGTTTGATACATATAACATTTTATACAAATAACATACTTTTCACAAGACATTGATTTATAAACAACTTATCTTATACAAACACATTTTACATGGTTATTCATTTAACCATACATTATTCACTTATTTATACATATCATCTGAACTCATTGTTTTTCAAATGATTTACAAAACAAAGCAAATTACAAGGTTCATGACTAAACATTTTCTCAAACATAAGTCATGAAACCTATTTTCACAAAACCTATGTATCTCACAGGCATTTTTATGCTGACGTACCTATTTTCACATGTGTTTTTCAGGAACTGTTGCATAAGATGATCAAGATACACATAGGCAGACTTGGGCTTTAGTGACAATAAAAGATGCAAGACTAGTTAATTATGATGTATTTCCTTGTTTGTTAAGACATTGTAACACTTTTAATCAATAAAACGAAACTTCAATTGCCATGGATTTGAAACAATTAATTCTGTTACAACACTCCCCGACATTTCCGCCACGTTTTGTATGTTCCACGTGGTCGGGGTGTGACAATTCTTTTACTATTGGAATATCTGTCAACTTTGGCCCATCAGTCTTTTTGTCCACAACATGTGCTAGAAAAGCAATACACCCTTTCCGTAAGCACTTCTGGGCTTTCATGCCATTAATGATCCGTAATGGGGTGTCTCGCTTCTCTCCATGTATCACCAGCGTCTCTTCGTTCAGTAGTGGTATGCGAATGATCTTTTCATGGCAAACAACTTCGACTCGATTAATGGATAGCCAATCCATGCCAACCACTACATTGAAACTACCCAACTCAACAGGTAAGAGATTGATAGTGAATTTTTGTTCCCCAAGTGGTAAGGAACACTCCGTAACAACTTCCCCTGATTCTACTAGTTTACCATTAGCCAATTCTATAGAATATGGGACATCTAGTTTACTAGATTTTAGTCCCAGAGTATTTTTAAATTCGACAGAGATAAAGCTAAAATCGGCACCAGTATCAAATAATATGGATGCAAAATGATTGTTAAGGAGGAACGTACCAGTGACCACATTAGGGTCTTGGCGCGCATCCTTAGCTCCAATCACAAATGATCGACCACGAGCTTGGTTTTCTTTAGGGCAATCCCTTTTGAAGTGATCTTTGCTTCCGCATCCAAAACATCCTTGCTCACGCCCATTTCCATTCCTATTGTTGTTTCTATTCTCCGTTCCTGATCTATTTCCTGATCCCCAGCATGACTCGGTACGGTGGCCAAGCTTGCCACACTTGTCACATTTCCTACAATTACCCACGTGATGATACGCGCATCGCTCACACTTGGGCATAGTACCTGAGTACTTCTTCGGGCCGGTATCATTGGTGGCAACAAACGCCTTTGCATCCCTTGCCTGAGTATTCTCTTGTTTTATGTTATAATTGTTGGGGTTGTTGTGATTGCGGTGGTTGTTATTGTTGTTGTGGTTATTGCGGTTGTAGTTGTTGTTGTTGGTATTGTTGTTGGTATTGTTGTTGGGGTTGGTGTTATTGTTGTAGTTGTTGTTCCTACGAGTTCCCTTCTTGAAATTCGAGTAACTCCTTTTTCCACCCGTGGAAGACTCAACATGTGAATCTTTCTTCTCATCTCCTTTCACATTATATTTCTTCATCCTGATCGCGTCTTCATTAGGGCTCACAGCTAAAGTTACCGCCTGCGTGATAGTCGTGGGTTCTGCTGCAGTAACATGGCTTTGGATCTCGGGAGAAAGTCCCCAAATATAGCGTTTAATACGCTTGTGTCTGGTGTAACCAAATAAGGAATCACACGAGACAGGTCGTGAAACCTTTGTGTATACCCAGTAATATCAGATCCGACCATAGTAAGGTTCCAAAATTCATTCTCCAACTTCTGGAGTTCAGCACGGGAACAATATTTTTCTCTCATCCTTTCTTTCAACTCTTCCCACGTCAATCCGTATGCTACACTATCACCCAAAGTTTGCACTTGTAAATTCCACCATGTAAGGGCCTCATTTATGAACAAGCCAGTGACGTAGGTGACTTGCTGATCAATAGAACATCTGCCCATTCTTATGGTGGAATCCGTTTTCTCCGTCCAACGCACATAAGCCACAGCACCACCTGTGCCATCATAATTGAGTGGCTTGCAGTATAGAAACTGCTTGAATGTGCATCCTAAAATAGACAAATAAACGGATTAAGAATGAGCAAATAGTGAAACGCACGAATAGATTATAAAAGAAATTGGGTAAGTTGTGACAAAACAACTAAGTGTTACCATTGGTATTGGTTCTGCCAGAGGTACCACCATGTCCTGGGCCTCCTGATCCGCCAGTGCCATCGCTGTGTTCGGCACATGAGGCCTCATAGAGGGCTATAGCTTGGGAAACCCTTTCTCCTATTAATGCATTCAATTCCACCTCATTTGTAGGCATTGGTGGAGGTGGGGGTGGATTAGATGTTCGTGTACGTGGAGTTTGTCTTCTTGGCGCCATTATTCTTCCAAAAGAATATACGATTAAATTTAGGCGTTTGTTTGTTAATAAATATTTTTACTAAGTATATAACCCACATTTATAACATTAATAAAAATGTAATCAAGCAATATATCCTGCGAATAGACCAAACAATATAATCAACCAAACATGTATCATATAACATTTAGATGCACATAAAGGATAACACCAAGTTTTCTTATATATATAACTGACAACCGATTACATGATTGTTTTTGAAAAGGAAATCAAAATAGACTCGGGCTACATCCCCCGGTCTCACTAGACTAGTACATATACAAGGTGGCAAAACTTTTCCTTCATTCCATGCTGTCTTTAGCCTTTCAGTTGTCTTGAAACTTGGTGTAAGTTTATGTACACAAAACGCTGCTATAGCTACCTGCAAACACAAAGTCTATGGTGGTGGAACCGGGAACAATGACCTGTAAACATGAGAAACCCTATCCTCCAAATCAAGAACCAAACGGTGAAGGAAAACCATCTGCTGCTCGAGTGTCAAAACACGAGCAGGTAAATCAACTGGTGGTATATCAACTGGTGGCATCTGCGGTGGTAGTGGGGGTAATGGTGGTGACCCTGGTGGTGATGGTGGAGCATGGGATGGTGAATGAGCTGGTGGTGGTGGAGTCAAAAGTACCAAACTCTCAAGGTGAATAAGCTCCTCCTCGAGTTCATGAACTCGACGGATAATAAAGTCTATCTGTTGCTCGAGTGTCAGCACACGAGCACGTAGGTCGGTAGAAGCAGCTGAGAAATGCGATGGATGGTATGTATCCGATATGGGCATAACATGAGGGTATAGGTCCATATCACTGGGTGGTATATGGGCATGTCCAGAGGGTCCGGCCTCATCAGTATAATCAGTGCGCATGAGGCGAATGTGCTCCGGAGATATGTCTGTAGCAGGAACCTGGACAGGAGCAGGGATGGCTGGCTCTACTGGCATAACATCCTCCCCAAGGTCTGCGTTGCGCTGTAGGCCAAGAGCCTGCAGTGCAGATGAAGTAACGGATGCATAAGAGGAAGCATCTGAGTCTGTATCTGCATCTGAAGAAATATCGATCACCGAGACCACCGGTGATGCAATATCTAAGATAACCACATCATAAACCTCCCCGTCTCCTAAGTCATCATATATATGCTCTACGGGAATCACCGAGACAATGTCGTCATCATCCTCGTCGAGGTCGACGAAAGGCACCATAGCAAGAGGAAGTACATCCAAAGGTATAATCTCGACTACGTGTTCACCCTCCGGGTGACCTATGATAACTATGTCATTGAGTAGTGGAGGTACAGCTAATACGTCATCGTCAACAATATCCCCTAGAAATGCGAATGGCTGAAAATCATCCATATCGCTATCAGATCCCGTTTCACTATCGGATGTAATGACCTGAACCTCTGGTATGTAATCATCATCTGAAGAAGGTGTCATAGGATCCACATCATCATAAATGTTGCTTCCTTCGGATGAAGACATGATATCCTGTAACATAATTGGTTTGACGTATGTATTAATAAATAATTTTTTTAAATATATATGTACACAAAAAGTTGCAATCACATAAGTTCATTTTAAGTTATTCTATTTGTGTTATGCGGATTAACTTAATGTTTCATGTCTACCATTTAGAGACTAATGCACTTAATGTCCTTGCTTGATTTGTATGATATAAATTTTTGTTTTTGTTGTGCTGGACCATGAGAAAAATTTTGTTTATGCAATGAAAACTCTTGTTTTTGTATAAATTGTTTTCGTGAGAGGTTCCCTAGTGATTGTAGACTAGACTCGAGAAAGAATCCTGGTTCACTACAATCGAAGCTCTGATACCAATCTGTCACACCCTGCTCGTAGCGGAAGCGCGAGGTGTGATCTGTTGGTTCTCATTTCATAACGATATAAGTAAACATACTAAAGGAATAAAACATACTCCATTGCCATTACCATAATTGTTCAAAAGATGCGCAACATACATTAAGTTTATAATTTACAAACCATTCAAAGAAAATAAGTTGTTATTATTTCATACATCCAAAATGAAAGTTTTAACATTAAGGATTTGTCCACTATAACACCGCAAAGTGGCAGTATAATAGATAAACCCTTCAAAAGATGGCACGGAGTCTTGATACTTGTTTCTTGAATTAGAATCCCTGTCAAGGTCCACTAATTCCCTGAAATACATGTTTAAGTAGAAAAATCAACAAAGGTTGAGCGAGTTCATACAGTTTAGTTGTGTATGATACACCCGAAAAATGTAGAATGTATTTGTATTTAAAACAAATACAGTATGAAAAGCGTCAATGAAATCGTGATCATTAATGTTTTGCAAGGACATTAATATGTGTGACGAAATAGGAAGCAATCCAACCCTAGACGATTTTAATTGTATCGACACCATGTCGTAGGGCAACAAATGCACTCCTAGGCAAAATGGCCATGAGTGGGGCTCGCCAAAACCCATTAGATCTAACCCTTTGTTCCTTGGTCCAAACTGGATTAATGGTGCTTTAGTTATGGCCCTAATTTCTCACATGATCTAAATTGTTTCATTCCTTGACTTATCATACTAGTGTACATGTATTTTCCCCGATAGTTGTAAAGCTTGAAAAGCATTTAAAATGAAAAGGGGACATGAACTCACAGTATTGCTTCAGTGAGTAGAAGTAAATATGATTTCACGTGCGGTAGTCCTGAACAGTGTTGCGACCTACAATCGTTGTTATATTTGTTAGACACTTCGGTCTTTGTAAATAACTTGAGTACAAGTCTTGTGTCTTAAATATGTTTAAGACCTGTATGTCTTTATTGTTAGTTGAACTTTGTGTCTAGTATTTATCAATCGTACACTTGTATTTCTTTACAATTTATGTCATTGGACTTAGCCCAATAAATTATGATATTTGGCCCAAATAGTGTTGGGCTTAAATAGTGTTGGGCTTTAATAGTGTTGGGCTTAAATAATGTTGGGCTTAAATAGTGTTGGGCTTTTGGGCCCATAAGTTTGATATTGGGCTTGGCCCATGAGTTATTTGCTATTAGGCTTAGCCCAAGTATTTAGTTTAAGCCCAATAAAATTTAAAATATAAGCCCATTTATATAAATATTTAGCCCATTTGAAAAAGATAAGTCTTTCATTTTTATAAAAACAATTTTATAAAAATTTACTAATTATACTTTTTAGGTAATAAAAACATAATACTTTTTATAAGTTTTCAAAATGTCCGAAGTTTGTTAATGGTAACGTAATTTTGTGTCCGTGTCGAAAGATCGTCTAGATGTCGTATTAAGTTCTCGGATTGGTAATATGTCCATAAGTTCATCCGTCATCCGTTTTGTCCATAGTTTATGTCCGATTGTTCGTAGTGTCCGTAATATGTCTTTAAGGCGTATTTATATGAAATTTTGTAAGACTTTAATTATAAAGTCTCTTGAGTTTATTATTTCCATTTTAATCAAGTTCCCATCTTTGATATATATAACTAGTACACCAATTATTACATATCACATAACTTGTTAAAATGAACAAATAAATATTTTCTCAAAAATATATATTTATCTAATCTTTTCTTTTTATAAAAACCTTTCTTTATATCTTTGTAAATCTTGTAAAGATTTAACCAAAATGATAGTTTTTATAACATAAAGTTTTTAAGAAAAATTTGCCGTATAACCTTTGTTTTAATCACTTTGCCATGTTTAATAAACATATCTTTTTCTTTTTAAATCAACATCAACAATTTACTCATAACTTTTATAAACAATATACATAAGACTTATCATAAGATTTATAACATAATCTTATCAAGATGATCTCAAAATCATGTAGGGTTTTAAACTTGCTCATAACATATGTTAACTAGTTCAAAAACCAATTTTTCTTCTAGTTTTAACAACTTTTATAAAAATCTCATGTTGTATGTTACTTTTTATTATCTTGTAAAAAGTCTTGTGTTTATTTAAAAACCTTAGATACTTTATTCACACCATAAATTTTGATCATCCCTTATTAAAAAAAAAAACTTTAACATATTCATGTATACTTGTTAGATCATATTTTTAGAACATCATCTAACAAGTTATACATGTCTTAATCATCTCAACAAGATCAAATATGCAAATAACAATCTTAATCACAACATAAACAACCATATACATAGCATGATTTGTATTTTTACTTCTTTGTATCTTCATATTATTATGTATGATTATTTTGTTATTTTACTAGTTATAATCATAACATGAATAAGTAAAAAAAAAATAAAAAAAATTTAGAAGCTTACTTCTAGCTCTAGGCTACGGATGATCTAGATGATGTTAAGAAACAAAGAAGATGAAGATCTTGTTGTTAGAAGACTCTTGGATGGATGAAAAGACTTGATTTAGCTTGCAAATGCTTTAGATCTTCTTAGGTTCCATGAAAATCCATGTTGATCATAAGAAACATGAAGAAGATGAAGTGGGTTTTCTATGGTGTTCTTGATGAAGATATTAAGATATGAAGGAGTTTGTTAAGTGTGTGAAAGATAAGGGTCTAAAAGAGTTGCAACTTTTGTTAGTGATTTATGAAGAGTGTTATAACTCTTACACCTCATGACTAACCATTACACATCATGGCTAACTCTTCCACATCATGATCCACTTAACTTTGGATAAGTATTCATCAATTAAAAAAAAAACAAAGAGTGGGGGGGGGGGGGGGCACATGGTTACGATTCACTATAGGGGGGGGGGGGTTCATTTTGTGGTAAAAAATTGTAATGGTAACTTTTGTTAAGGTTAAAATGTTAAAAAGGTTAAATGTTTAGGCTTTTATGGATTACCAAGTTTCAATATGCTTCATGACTTAGAATGATCCCAAATAGGATAAAAATGACCAAAAATAATGTTCACTAGTTCACTACATATGTCAATTTGTAGTTCGGATAGTCTTTTGTCGAAAGGTTCCGCAAGAAGACAGTCGAAAGGTTCGCTTATGAAAGTTGTAGGGAAACATTCGGTTATATATTTATATAATGTTCCCTATGTATTTTCATATGGATTTTGAGTTTAAACAACCCATTTTGCACTTTGTAGTAAAAATACCAATGCTGAATTTTTGCGGAAAAACATTGAAATGGTCATTTTCGGTGCTTTTTGGCAGTTTTCGGGCAGTTTTTGTGCTTTCGGACATTAGTAATATATTAGACCAAACCCTTGCATTTCCAAGTAGGGTTTATTGTATAATTGATGTTGGACTTTCGTATTAGTCTTAAAAATATCGTTACACTAGTTTTTGCGGATCCTGAGTTTTTGTCAGCACGCAAGTTTACTAGGCACTACTCTAGTTGTTTCGATGCACTGTTTACACTGTTTAAAATGTAACCACTAAAAATGAATCATGTGCATCATAAATGAATATTCCATAAGTATTCTAAGATGTATATCATGAAATCATGCATTTCAGATATTCTAATCACGTATTTGTATAATGTAATTCATTGCTTTAAATGTAAGTAATTAACCAGAAAGTGGCAGTTTTCATACTTTAGCGACTTAATAACAATAACAATAAAAGTAAATTTGTTCATGTTTTGTTTCTAATTCCAATGTAATGTAATACATTTAATTAAATAAAACGAAATTGTTTAATCCATGGTTGTGAAACAATGATTCTACTACAACACTCCCCGACGTTTCCGTCACGTTTTGTTGTTTTACGTGGTCAGGGTGTGACAGAAAAGTTGGTATCAGAGCCAATGGTTATAGGGAATTAGGTTATGAGTAATGCTTTGACCTAGACTATAACCTTCCTAAGACCCTAACACGAGTTTACTTGCGTTTAGTCATAAAACAATACCGTTGCCTATCTTTAGGCAGCAACCACAATAAGAACCCAAAATTCGAATCTGCTTTGAAAACTAATCATCTGTTCCAGGATGATTTATTATAAGGTTTCGAACCTTCAAAGTTTTCAAATTCTCGTCAAAGTTTAGGGCTACATAATGTGAACACATGCAAACTGGAAGGGTGGGTGCCTGTACCCTGAGCTTTCTGTCTAAGGCTAGAATGTTCGTACAAATCCGCAATATCGGACCAGTCACCCTTACCTGGGAACTCTTGGGGTGAGTGTCCACTCATAGGCGAGCATGTCTTCGCGATACATTATGAGGACCTATTTTCTTTGATTCAGCCTTTGTGTGCCGTTTGTTTGCTTCGTGGTTCAAACAAATGACCATCACCCATGATTTTGGTCGGTAATTGTAACATCCTATTCTTATCCAATGCCATTTCATTTGTTTTCTCTCTTGTTTCGCTTTTTTAGAATGCCTCCACGACGCAAAAATCAGGTACCTATTGAAGAACTGGCAGCTGTTATTACGCAGCAAATGATTGCTGCAATCCCGAACATCGTTGCTCAATGTAACCAAGCTCTCAACAACAATAATGCCCCCTGCAACTTCAAAACGTTCAACTCGGCTAAGCCATCAAAGTTTTCTGGGTCTCAAGGAGCGACTGCACTTCTGCAATGGTTCGAGAGTCTAGAGAGCACCTTCAGACATGTTCAATGCCCAAATGAGCGAAAGGTAGAATTCGCATCAAGTGTCTTTGAGAAACGAGCTTTGACATGGTGGAATGGTGTGATGAGAGATAGGGGTGCCGATGTGGCAATGGCTCAAACGTGGGAAGAGCTTCGAGCTCTGATGATGAAGGAATTCTGTCCTCGTCACGAGATCAGGGCCTTAGAAAGGGAATTCGACGATCTTAAGCAAGATAGCGGTGAGCATCGAGCCTACACGGATCGTTATGAGGAGTTAAGTCTGTTATGCCCGAATATGGTTACGCCTTTGGATAAGGCAATCGAAAAGTACATTGATGGCCTCACTGACCCATTACAAGACATTGTGACTGGTAGTAACCCCACTACGGTTAGGCAGGCCATTGAGCTATCTACTACCTTGACTGAATCTCAAATCAGGAAAGGTAAACTTTTCCGAAAAGGTGATAAGAAACCAATCGAGGAATCGAAACCCAAAGATGAACAGACTGAATCCTCCAAGAAGTCAAGGAAGCGAAAAACTTCCCAGAACTTCGTCGTGGTTGCTCACAATGATCAAGCTGCCCCCAACCAAGGCCCCTGCTAGGAAGCCATACAATGGAACTGCACCCTTGTTCAACCAATGTAACCTTCATCATCATGCTAGTGTGAAGTGCCGCAAATGCCAAATTTGTAGACGTATAGGTCATAGAGTAAGTGTTTTCCGAGCTGCAGTTGCACCAAATCAAGCTGACAACAATCCAGCTCAAGCACGTTTTCCACCAGGTTCTTGCTACAACTGTGGCGAGATGGGTCATTTCCGAAGAAATTGCCCAAAGCTTGCTAATGCAAATCCAGCACAGGGATGAGCATCTGACCGACTAGAAGACAACGCCGTTTAGAAATAATCACGTCTTATGTATTATTTTCTTTTGTTGTCAAGGTTCATGAAACAATTGTTATCGTTGTTTATAAATAAATCTTTTATTTACATTGCCATATATTTATGTGGTTGCATGTATAAACAACATATCCCCTACAATACCGACAATCAGGGAATCGTATTCCTTGAAGAACAGACTACCCCCAAAATTCTTCCATTTTATGATCTCTTGCGTTTTCCACGAAAATCCTAAGTACCCGTTTCTTCCAAAGAAACGAAGTACAAGGCGCAAGTTACAACTCTGGACGAATACCCAAAGTACCACTATAAATCCTTAATAGGGTACCTAAGGGTATTTCCGTAAATCCTAAAATTGTTGTGTGCCTTAATTCGAATATTACGTTTCTTTGAAAACAAAATCGAATTTTCGGAAGATCATCCTATCTTCATAGATAGATTCTTGAAAATGATTAAAGTGACAAATGAAATCCACGGATTGGATTCAGGTGTGCTTTAAATATCCGTGTCCAAAGATAACAAATTAAAGGTCAAATTAAACAAATATGTGATTATGTGCTTATGTGTTCCCTTTTATGTTTTTGTGTGATCCAAGTTTTTGTTATCCAAATCCTCGTAGAATCTTCCATATCTTCGTATAAGGGATTCATAGTAGGATATCCAAAGGTACTACCTTAAATCCTTAATGGGCTTCTACGTAATAGTAAAGACCCTTGGATTATAATGTACTATTCCATAATTAGACCCCTTGAGTGGTCTAGTTAAACAGATTGATCCAAAAATCTGGTTAGGAATATCATGTGATGATATAGCTGAAAAGACTCCTCGGTGGTCTAATTAAAGAGATCGTTTGTCAATCTAATTAAAAGGACCCTATGATACTCTAGTCACACTCATCACAGGTTTGATTTTCTTTCCCCTTCACATTACAAAACAAACTGTACGGACTGTGCGAGGAATTACGTAATTATGGATGCATACATAATTATGGAATTTAGTGCACAGAAACCACATCAAGTTTTGTCATGTGTCTAGAGTTGACTCAGTTCATTTCCGTTTCTGAAGAATACCCATTGAGGAAAATGACTCATTCCGTTCATTTTCGTTTCTGAAGAATATCCATCGAGGGAAATGAATATTCTTCATTTTTCCTTCATTTATGTTTCTGAAGAACACCCATTGAGGAAACCGACTCATTCCGTTCATTTTCATTTCTGAAGAATATTCATCGAGGGAAATGAATATTCTTGATTATTTGTTCAATTCCGTTTCTGAAGAATACCCATTGAGGAAAATGACTCATTCCGTTCATTTTCGTTTCTGAAGAATATCCATCGAGGGAAATGAAGGAAAAATCAAGGACACCTGTGCCTCTGCGACCATCAAACAAATACCAAACCAATGAAATATTGTATTTCATACTTGGGATTTGTATAAATATGTGTATCTTTTGCACATATCAATTCTTGTTCGATTTCAAGCTTTAAATCGCTTTCTGGAAGGTTATACGCGCACTGATGTGTAAATATAACCAGTTTAATGCAACAAACACTCCAGAATAGTGAAATAGGCTTAACATTCCTTAAATAACCTTTACATAACTTAGAAATAAGTTTTGGAGGGTTTGGTGTGGCGAAATCAAGTTTATTCGCTTACAAGGACTAATTTCGACAAACTACGAAAGTATGCCGATTTACTGTAACGAACATTCCGGAACATGACCATAAGTTAAAAATACCCTAAATATCCTTTACATAGCTTAGAAATGGGCTTTGAGGGGTTCAGTGTGCTAAAATAAACTTTTTGGTCATTCAGGGACTAAAAGCGTCAAAAAGTGCATAAGTTTGCATTTTCGCGCATATCTTACGTTCTGAATACATCCGGACATCCAAAACTTTATGTAATCATTAAAATATTTTATTTTAGTGATTGGCATGATAAAATTCCATTTGTCACGTAATTTGGATCGTTTTTCGCATTCGTTCGTGTTTCGTCGTAATTAACCGAACAACGCAACCGTACGACCAAACGAACCGACATCCGAGATATTTTTGAGCATTTTTCATGTTCCCTATACTTTAACTTCATTTTAGAGCCTTGAAATGGGATTAACGGGGCTTAAACGTGTCAAAAATGCATCAAAAACCATGTTTTGCACATTCAGGGACCAAAATTGACAATCTGCCATAGTTATCTTAGGAAGGGACCAAAATGGAAAATCTAAATTCCAGCTTGTTCCAGCTGTTACCCTCATTTGCACATGGTTTTAATGAAACTAGGGGCTCCCATCGTTTCACAAAACCATGGGCACATGTGTACAGATGAGATCGAAGCTCATTTTACGATGAACGATCTTAACGGTTGTGAAAAAACTATAAATACCCCACCCATCTCATTTATGAAACTCACATTTGATCTGATATTTCTCTAAGTTGAGGTGCTTTCACTTCATACCTGAGAATAATCGGGTCAAACTTCCGTTCTTGGACCTTTTGTAAGTCCTCTTTCGTTCCTTTTCGCGTGAAAGTCAAACTGTGTTTGACTTTCTGCTTTGACCAGTTTATGGTCAACATGAAGTTCATTTGAACTTCATAACATGAGCATAATCACGATGGTTTTAGTCTCTTGTGACTATACGTATTGATTACCACGTTATCTAGGCATAGTGGCGAGTCGTAGTTTCGGCCAAAATGCGTATTCTTGCGTATTTTGTAACCAAACTACTTTTAGGTATCAAAACCGTTTGTTTTGATACCAAACCTGTTTTCAAACCTCGTTAAGCATGTTTTAACATGTTTAGCTCGTCACTTTAGGTTTAGTGCTTATGTAGGGTCGTAAGGTAAGCGGTCTAAACAACCGCTTATACTTTCGAACCCGACCCGTTTGGTCGATCTTTAGGATCCGACCAAACACATTAGGTGACCATAGTTGCATAGGGAATAACCTTCCAAGGTTATACCTTATGGTCACGTCGTTTAAGTAGTTGTATGATAGGTAGTTTATATGCCTTAGGTAAATGACCAAAATGCCCTTTTTACGCCAAAATTCATTTTAAGCATATGTAACATAATTTTTGATATCTAAACTGATTTGGAAACAATATTAGACATGTTAAGGAATATTTTACTTATCATAGGACTAGTTAGGCGGTCCGAACGTGTTTTACGCGAATGACGCGTTAAAGTGGCGTAAGCTACCTTAACGAGTCGTAATGGGTCGTAAGCACTTAGGTTAGGTTTCGTTTTAGAATGCAGGCTTTGTTAAACCATATTACACTCATTTGGTTTACGAAACCTCATTTTATCCGATCGTCCGATTTAAGTCCGTTTATTTACATAGTTACCTATATTAGGTGCCGTTTGATTTCGTGATCCCTCTAGCTTTGTTTGGTTGTTATTCAAGACTTCTAAGCATCCTCAAGTGAGTACATAGACCCCTCTTTTACTGTTTTCTAAACGTTTTGGGGTGAAACACATGTGCCTACTTGTTATTTTCATGCTTTCCATGTTTTCATATCATATACTTGCTATGTTCATTAGTACACTATTAGTACATGATTTCATTATGTTTTGCTATGTATGTTCACCTAACATGCTAGCACAATTGTTTTATGTTTTGAACCATTTGAAATCATTGGATGTCTGTGAACCATTTGTAACCATTTGATGTATGTGAACCATTTGAAATCGTTGGATTTATGTGAACCGTTTGTAACCATTTGATTTATGTGAACCATTTGTAACTGTTTGAGCCATTGGGTTAGGGAAGTGATTATGTAACGGGGTGGGTGTAACGTGTTAAAAGCATGGTGGATACGCCGCTGGTACTTCCTATATATAAGTGCTTTTAACACATTATATATCGTTGCGTTATCTAGATCACTTGGGAAAACGATTTCGAAACAATGTCACACAACGATGTTTTCTGAATAATATAAACCACACGAGTTTTATTAACGAGTTTTTATGAGATATTTTACAATTTGATTTAATAAAACAAATGTTTTAGAGTTAAGAATCATGGCTACGAGATTTTGCAAATTATAACCAACTTGATTTGAGTTGGTTAATTATATCGCAATATTATACTTTTCAAAACAAGGTTTTTAAATAACTATTGCAACATGTAAAATGAGCCATGAAACTGACACTCATATAAAACCTATGTACTCGCCGGCATTTTTATGCTGACGTATTTTCACATGTGTTTCAGGTACCATAGTCGATGATGTTTGATGATGATATATGTGTTCGCTCACATAGGAATGGACGAGGCCTTAGCAACTTAATTACAATAAAAGTCTATTTGTTCATGTTTTGTTTCTAATTCCAATGTAATGTTATACATTTAATTAAATAAAACGAAATTGTTTAATCCATGGTTGTGAAACAATGATTCTATTACAACACTCCCCGACGTTTCTGCCACGTTTTGTTGTTTTACGTGATCGGGGTGTGACAGAAAAGTTGGTATCAGAGCCAATGGTTATAGGGAATTAGGTTATTAGTAATGCTTTGACCTAGACTACAACCTTCCTAGGACCCTAACACGAGTTTACTTGCATTTAGTCATAAAACAATACAGTTGCCTATTTTAGCCAGCAACCACAATAAGAACACAAAATTTGAATCTGCTTTGAAAACTAATCATCTGTTCCAGGATGATTTATTATAAGGTTTCGAACCTTCAAAGTTTTCAAATTCTCGTCAAAGTTTAGGGCTACATAATGTGAACACATGCAAACTGGAAGGGTGGGTACATGTGCCCTGAGCTTTCTGTCTAAGGCTATAGTGTTCGTACAAATCCGCAATATCGGACCAGTCACTCTTACCTGGGAACTCTTGGGGTGAGTGTCCACTTATAGGCGAGCATGTCTTCACGATACATTATGAGGACCTATTTGCTTTGATTCAGCCTTTTTGTGTCGTTTGTTTGCTTCGTGGTTCAAACAAATGACCATCACCCATGATTTTGGTCGGTAATTGTAACATCCTATTCTTACCCAATGCCATTTCATTTGTTTTCTCTCTTGTTTCCCTTTTTTAGAATGCCTCCACGACGCGAAAATCCGGTACCTATTGAAGAACTGGCAGCTGTCATTACGCAGCAAATGACTGCTGCAATCCCGAACATCGTTGCTCAATGTAACCAAGCTCTCAACAACAATAATGCCCCCTGCAACTTCAAAATGTTCAACTCGGCTAAGCCATCAAAGTTTTCTGGGTCTCAAGGAGCGACTACACTTCTGCAATGGTTCGAGAGTCTTGAGAGCACCTTCAGACATGTTCAATGTCCAAATGAGCGAAAGGTAGAATTCGCATCTAGTGTCTTTGATAAACGAGCTTTGATATGGTGGAATGGTGTGATGAGAGATAGGGTTGCCGATGTGGCAATGGCTTAAACGTGGGAAGAGCTTCGAGCTCTGATGATGAAGGAATTCGGTCCTCGTCACGAGATCAGAGCCTTGGAAAGGGAATTCGATGATCTTAAGCAAGATAGCGGTGAGCATCGAGCCTACACGGATCGTTATGAGGAGTTAAGTCTGTTATGCCCGAATATGGTTATGCCTTTGGATAAGGCAATCGAAAAGTACATTGATGGCCTCCCTGACCCAGTACAAGACATTGTGACTGGTAGTAACCCCACTACCGTTAGGCAGGCCATTGAGCTATCTGCTACCTTGACTGAATCTCAAATCAGGAAAGGTAAACTTTTCCGAAAAGGTGATAAGAAACCAATCGAGGAATCGAAACCCAAAGATGAACAGACTGAATCCTCCAAGAAGTCAAGGAAGCGAAACGCTTCCCAGAACTTCGTCGTGGTTGCTCACAATGATCAAGCTGCCCCAAATTGATGTGCGTGAAGTGTGTTATGGTTTTAATGTTTATGTTAAGCCCTTTTACACTTTCTTTAGCCAAGTTTTAAATTTATAAAACACGATATTTACTAACACTAAACACACATATGGGCAAGTGCACCCATCGTGAGCGTAGTATAGTGTTGGCAAGACACCGTGGTCGTCCAAGGACACAAGAGCTTTTAGTACCGGTTTATCCTCAACGTCTAATCAAATCAAAAGTTTAGAAAAACGTTTTAAACTAAGAAAATTAAAACTAACTAAAATGTTGAAAAATAAAATAAAATAAAATAAAATAAAAACAGATAGACAAGATGAATCAATTGGCTCCGACTCGTGTATAGTGTAACCTTTGATTATTTCCGCACTTTTGCACTTTTTAAGAGATTATCTTAGTTATTGTAGTAGGCCCATCTTTTGAAGGTGACGTTACCCTCAACCCAGTAGTTTGAGTCAGTAAGGATACAATCCTAAAGGGTCAGATTATTGAAAGATAATTAATTAAGTTATTAATGCATATTATGGTAGGCCCCTATTTTGAAGGTGATGTTACCCTCAGCTAAGTAGTCTGAGTCAGCAGGGATACAATCCTAAGTAGTCGGGTTAAAGTATTAATAATAGTTTACATATGAGGGGATCAAAGAGTTTGTAGCCCCGCCATCTAATACCGTTAAGTATTGAAGAAGGTCCTACTAAATTTGACCCAGGTCCTTGCAGGATTTATACACTGAACAAGGCAAGACTCTTACCAAACCGTTCCCTTAACCCCCGACCAGGTAGCCAACATACCTCCATATAGACCGTGGAGATATGAATGGTGAAAATCTTTTATTAAATATAGACAGTAAAATAATGCCAAGACACCACGGACAAACGATAAGGAAAAATCACCTTCAACATAAGAAACTAGTTATTAAAGTCATTAATACATAACCAAGTAAAAAGTGCGAAAAGATTAAAAATAAAAAGTATTACACTAGACACTTTGTCTTCACCAAGTGATGTAAGAGACTTAGGCAAACATGGCCTTGATTGTCAAGATCTCTTACGATCAATCTTGGATCCCGAGACGACTCACACACTCTATGATGGACAATGGATGATGGTGGTGGATGATGGTGTTATGGTGGTGGTGGGTGGTGGGTGAAGTGTGAGAGATGTGGTGTGCCAAGGGATGGTTTGAACTTGAGCCAAGCACTCCTATTTATAGGCTAAACAGAAGCTCGGGCACGGCCCCGTGTCCATCCTCTTCTCTGTCTTCATTAATTATAGTTTGTCTGCATTAGTTAACCACGCCCCCGTGTGCAGAAGCATATCTGTACTATCAAGATTTGCCTGGATTCTGCGAATCTTATAGTTGACCACGGCCCCGTGTCCGCTGAGCACGGCCCCGTGATGGGCGATAGAAGCTTCTATAGCTTTGTCTTTTATGCTGGCACCTGGGCACGCCCCCGTGTTCACTGAGCACGGGGCGTGTTCAGCCTTCTTTTTTCTTGTTTTGCTTGGGAAGATGTTGTCGTGGGGTCGGGCATGTCTCTTTTGATCCTTTTCCTGTATTTATGTTAGATTTAGCTGTCTTTTTGCTTCTTTTGTTAATTTGAGCTCATTTAATCCTGAAAATACAAAAGGAAGACAAAAGCACACTTTTTCCAACATTAGTACTAAAAAAGGGTTAGTTTTATGCCACAATTGATGTAATTTATATGTTGCATTTTGCACACATCAAATACCCCCACACTTGAATCTTTGCTTGTCCTCAAGCAAAACTCTTTATAATGTGGCTTTACACTCCCAAATGGAATGGGTAGAAGAGAAGGTTTTTGGGCTTGTCATAGAGTGTCGGGATTTCCAAGATTCTTTATTAAGTTTTATTTTTATTTATTTACAATCCTATTCGTCATGATTTATTTAAAACTTTTCATAAGATAAATTACTTATTAGGGCATAACATGCCTCTTTAAAATTCTATTTATATACAAGTTCACATACCTCACGGGGGATCACTCAACACTCGGCCGAAGATGTATTTTAGTGAAACACTCGAGAGCGGCATGAAACTTACTCCTACCATAGGCTTGCCAAGCAATCAATCATCCTCCTGTTTAACTATATACCTTTGTAAATATCAAGAGGACTTTTGGGTGAAGGGTTAGGCTTGGGTTAAAGGTAGGTGGTTGGGTTAGTGGTTAGTGAAAGGGCGAAAATGGTAACAAGCGTCGGTTTTCGTAAGACTTTTTATTTTTGCAACTTTTATTTTGATGAAGCTTTTATTCAAACAAAGTTATTTTTGATAAACTTGTTTGTTTATTTCTCTTTTGCTTCATCATCAACATAATTTTTTTTTTGAAAAGTCATACGAAATACCGGGCTTGTTACTAAAATAAAAGGTTAAAAATAAAAAAAGGGTTTTGGTGGGTGAAAGGGGTGTTTGGTTTGGGTTATGAAATGAAAAAGGTTTAGGCTCACAGGGGCAAAACAAGGGGGATTTTGGGTAGGTGGTAAAAAAAAAATAATGGTGTTGAAATAAAAAGGGTTAGTCCTAATGCCTCCATCGTTTACTTACTCGGGTTTAAGTTGGTAAGGACCGGGAATGTATCGTTGTGGCAAGTTCTAGAGTCGTAAGAAACAATCGGCTATTCACACAAGAAACGAAAAATGAGCATTTAGTTTAAAGATATGTATTTGTATGCTCAATAAAGGCTCAAAACTCACTTTTATGGGAATGGGTTTTTATGTGATCAAGTATATATAATCAAATTTTAACTAAGCTTGTCATGCCGTTTCATAATTTTCTTATGTTGGTTCTTTTTATCACGACGCTATCGGTTGTAAATTTGTAAAACTATAACCTTTTTAGAACTTGAATTTCCCGAGTTAAACATAGACAAGTAAAAAAATGAAAGTTTTTGAAAAAAATTGGGGTGATTAGTTGTTCCAATAGAGTTTTGTGTAAGGCTTGTTATTAGGACTTGCAAGATTCAAGGTTTTAGCATCCCCCCCCCCACACTTAAATTACACATTGTCCTCAATGTGTCCCAAAAATAAGTTTTTAGGTTGATTGAATGTGTAAAAAGGTGTTAAAAAGCAAAAAATTGTGTTACTGGACGTCTGGACACGACCCCGTGGTGTCCGGGCACGGCCCCGTGTTCAGGTGCTAGTAACAAAATTGAAAAAAGAAACAGAAGCCTGGACACGGGGGCGTGTTGGGTGAACACGGCCCATGTCCACTTTACCTGAACTGGGCATTTTCTGCAAACTGTGCAGCACGGGGCCGTGTTGGGCGGACACGGCCCGTGCTGAACTTGCTGTTAACGAAGGAATTTTGTCGGATGGCCCAGTTTTCCTGCATGGGGTGCTGGTTCAAGTTTCCCTTGTTATCCTTTGCCATCCTGAGCGTGTTTTATTCGTTTCAACACCATCCAAACACCAAATTAACTAAAACCATCATTCATTAAGTCATAGAGAGAATTACATAATAGTCCTAAAAGAAAAATTTCTAGATAAATAGGTCAAAGAAACACAAGAAATCCAAATCAAAGAAGTTCTAGCCTAAAATTTATTATACTAGCAAAATTTCCAAAAAGATAATTCTCTTGGTTAGATGCGGCATGAAAACCTCTTTTCTTCGGGTATGGGTTCCTCATACGTCGGCGAGCCACTCCTCTATCTCCCTTGGGAGAAGAAAGGCGGGTTTATTGGCGTTTGTTTGAGGAGGTGAAACTTCCACCGGGACTTCTTGAAGATCTTCAAGAGGAGGCTCCGCTGGAAGGTCATCCCACCCAGTAGGATTGTGGATTCCAAGTGCTAGGTTCCAATCCTCTTGAGGGAGGATTGGTTCCATGGGAGGTGTTACAAGAATGTTTAACCTTTGGTGCAAGAGGTTAATTTCTTGAAAACTGTTTTCCAGCCCCATCGTAAGATAATTTATACGGTCTATTAGGACCTCCTCCACCGAAGTTATCTCGTCAAGAGCTTCACGTAACGCCATTACGTATCGTACGAGAGTTGCTTCAATTGATGACCTTCTTTCCCTTCGACTGTTTCTGGAGTGCGTTGAAGAGGTTCCACTGTTTTGACTAGACATTCTACGAAAACAAACCAAAGATAGTTCATTTTAATGAAACAGTACGACGGACACGGCCCCGTGCTCAAAGAGCACGACCCCGTGTTCAACTCTCTGCAGTTTTTTAGAACAAGGAATCTTGGAGTTTCAAATTATTTTTCCAACTTATGAAGCATTTTTGAGAAAAAAAATAACTTAAAACAATGTTGTGTAACTTATTTTTAACAAGATCCTTTAAACAAAAACTTAACAAACATCTCAATAAAGCTTGGAATTAAGCTTTAATGGAGGTGTTGTTGCAAGAAAGATGAAGAAGAAGGCAATGGATAAAAGAGGAAGGGACAAGATGTTTGTTAGAACCTTCTTTTAGAACATACCTAGGATGGTAGGTGAGCAGATCTTTTCAAATTTCTGTCCCTGGATGGTCCAAATGTGCAGGATTCTTGGCTGCATTTATAGAAAACGACAGCATACTGGACACGGCCCCGTGTTGCTTGGACACGGACCCGTGTTGATTGGACACGGCCCCGTATGCAGGCAACATCCTGACACGTTTTGTCCGTATTCTGACAAAAAGTCAGAAGGGAATCTTTTGTTGGACACGGGGGCGTGTTGACCTGGGCACGGCCCCGTATCGAAAGGCTGTTTTATGAAGTTTGTCTTATTTTTAAGGAACTTATCTGGATCGGGTGGTTCCTTACTAGATGGAACAACCCCAAAGTGCCTAAGATACCTTAATTGTTCTATATTAAGACGAGAACGCAAGAGGTTGTCGGTGAGGGTGATTCCTATGCTATATGTAGGTGGACAAGTCCAACCCTTTCCCTGGCTCTCGTTAAAGAAGGTGTATGCCGAATCGCTAAGGTCTATGTATGCATCGAAAGAAGTCGATGGGGAGTCCTTCACGGCACAATCGGCACAGGGACGACTATCGCTCAAGTCCTTACTAGAGTTAGAAGTATCGTCGGGAACAACGAAGTTGTTTGAATGCGATCCCAACACTTCTTCTTGGTTATTGTCTTGAGATAAATTATTGAAATCTATCCTAAGTTCTTTTAACCAATTAAGAATTAGATCTTCTAATTGAAATAGTTCATAAAGAAGCATTTCTCCTAGAAAATCTGGTTGAGAGCATTCGCGGGAGAGATAGGGATTATTTTTACTTTCGCCCCTCTTAAGGATACAGGAAAACGATGGGTCTATATAGTGGGGATTATAATTTAGAAAATAACATTCTAATTCCTTATGGGAACCACCACATATTCGACACCACGTACCATAAGAGTGCCGAAAGTAAAAAATATCAGTATCACTCATATTTGTGTCAGAAATTACCAACCGTCGGGATCTCACGGTTCTGTTTTCAGTAACTAACTGAATCTTGGGCACGGGGCGTGTTGAGTGGGCACGGCCCCGTGTTCAGCTTACTGTCTGACTTAAAACAGGATTGCCAGTTCCAATGATTGGGCACGGGGCGTGTTCAGCAGGCACGGCCCGTGCTGAGTTCTGCAGAAGCTGAAAATTAAGAAAAATCCTAAAAAAATAGAAAAATAAGACAAAGCGATTAGGCCGTTGATTCATAACTTTCTTAAAATCCTTGTGCCCCCGACAACGGCGCCAAAAACTTGATGTGCGTGAAGTTTGTTATGGTTTTAATGTTTATTTTAAGCCCTTTTACACTTTCTTTAGCTAAGTTTTAAATTTATAAAACACGATATTTACTAACACTAAACACACACATGGGCAAGTGCACCCATCGTGAGCGTAGTATAGTGTTGGCAAGATACTGAGGTCGTCCAAGGACACAAGAGCTTTTAGTACCGGTTTATGCTCAACGTCTAATCAAATCAAAAGTTTTGAAAAAGGTTTTAAACTAATAAAAATAAAACTAACTAAAATGCTGAAAAATAAAATAAAATAAAAACAGATAGACAAGATGAATCACTTGGCTTCGATTCGTGTATAGTGTAACCTTTGATTATTTCCGCACTTTTGCACTTTTTAAGAGATTATCTTAGTTATTGTAGTAGGCCCCTCTTTTGAAGGTGACGTTACCCTCAACACAGTAGTTTGAGTCAGCAAGGATACAATCCTAAAGGGTCGGATTATTGAAAGATAATTAATTAAGTTATTAATTCATATTATGGTAGGCCCCTCTTTTGAAGGTGACGTTACCCTCGGCTAAGTAGTCTGAGTCAGCAGGGATACAGTCCTAAGTAGTCTGGTTAAAGTATTAATAGTAGTTTACATATGAGGGGATCAAAGAGTTTGGGCCCCCGCCATCCAATACCGTTAAGTATTGAAGGAGGTCCTACTAAATTTGACCCAGGTCCTTGCGGGATCTATACACTGAACAAGGCAAGACTCTTACCAAACCGTTCCCTTAACCCCCGACCAGGTAGCCAACATACCTCCATATAGACCGTGGAGATATGAATGGTGGACACACTCAATGATGGACAATGGATGATGGTGGTGGATGATGATGTTATGGTGATGGTGGGTGGTGGGTGAAGTGTGAGAGAGGTGGTGTGCCAAGGGTTGGTTTGAACTTGAGTCAAGCACTCCTACTTATAGGCTGAACAGAAGCTCGGGCACGGCCCCATGTTCTGGTGCTAGTAACAAAATTGAAAAAAGAAACAGAAGCCTGGACACGGGGGCGTGTTGGGTGAACACGACCCAAGTCCAGTTTACCTGAACTCGGCATTTTCTGCAGACTGTGCAGCACGGGGCTGTGTTGGGCGGACACGGCCCGTGCTGAACTTGCTGTTAACGAAGGAATTTTGTCGGATGGCCCTGTTTTCCTGCATGGGGTGCTGGTTCAAGTTTCCCTTGTTATCCTTTGCCATCCTGAGCGTGTTTTATTCATTTCAACACTATCCAAACACCAAATTTACTAAAACCATCATTCATTAATTCATAGAGAGAATTACCTAATAGTCCTAAAAGCTAAATTTCTAGATAAATAGGTCAAAGAAACACACGAAATCCAAATCAAAGAAGTTCTAGCCTAAAATTTATTATACTAGCAAAATTTCCAAAAAGATAATTCTCTTGGTTAGATGCGACATGAAAACCTCTTTTCTTCGGGTATGGGTTCCTCATACGTTGGCGAGCCACTCCTCTATCTCCCTTGGGAGAAGATAGGCGGGTTCATTGGCGTTAGTTTGAGGAGGTGAAAATTCCACCGGGACTTCTTGTAGATCTTCAAGAGGAGGCTCCTGGAAGGTCATCCCACCCAGTAGGATTGTGGATTCCAAGTGCTAGGTTCCAATCGTCTTGAGGGAGGATTGGTTCCATGGGAGGTGTTACAAGAATGTTTAACCTTTGTTGCAAGAGGTTAATTTCTTGAAAACTTTTTTCCAGCCCCACCGTAAGATAATTTATACGGTCTTTAGGACCTCCTCCACCGAAGTCATTTCGTCAAGAGCTTCACGTAACGCCATTACGTATCGTAAGAGAATTGCTTCAATTGTTGACCTTCTTTCCCTTCGACTGTTTCTGGAGTGCGCAGAAGAGGTTCCACTATTTTGACTAGACATTCTACGAAAACAAACCAAAGATAGTTCATTTTAATGAAATAGTACGACGGACACGGCCCCGTGTTCAACTCTCTACAGTTTTTTAGAACAAGGAATCTTGGAGTTTCAAACTATTTTTCCAACTTATGAAGCATTTTTGAGAAAAAATTACTTAAAACAATGTTGTGTAACTTATTTTTAACAAGATCCTTTGAACAAAAACTTAACAAACATCTCAATAAAGCTTGGAATTAAGCTTTAATGGAGGTGTTGTTGCAAGAAAGATGAAGAAGAAGGCAATGGATAAAAGAGGAAGGGACAAGATGTTTGTTAGAACCTTCTTTTAGAACATACCTAGGATGGTAGGTGAGAAGATCTTTTCAAATTTCTGTCCCTGGATGGTCCAAATGTGTAGGATTCTTGGCTGCATTTATAGAAAACGATAGCATACTGGACACGGCCCCGTGTTGGTTGGACACTGCCCCATGTGCAGGCAAGATCCTGACACGTTTTATCCGTATTCTGACAAAAAGTCAGAAGGGAATCTTTTGTTGGACACGGGGGCGTGTTGACCTGGGCATGGCCCCGTGTCGAAAGGTTGTTTTATGAAGTTTGTCTTATTTTTAAGGAGCTTATCAGGATCGGGTGGTTCCTTACTGGATGGAACAACCCCAAAGTGCCTAAGATACCTTAATTGTTCTAGATTAAGACGAGAACGCAAGAGGTTGTCGGTGAGGGTGATTCCTATGTTATATGTAGGTGGACAAGTCCAACCCTTTCCCTGGATCTCGTTAAAGAAGGTGTATGTCGAATCGCTCAGGTCTATGTATGCATCGAACGAAGTCGATGGGGAGTCCTTCACGGCACAATCGACACAGGGACGACTGTCGCTCAAGTCCTTACTAGAGTTAGAAGTATCGTCGAGAACAACGAAGTTGTTTGAATGTGATCCCAACACTTCTTCTTGGTTATTGTCTTGAGATAAATTATTGAAATCTATCCTAAGTTCTTTTAACCAATTAAGAATTAGATCTTCTAATTGAAATAGTTCATCAAGAAGCATTTCTCCTAGAAAATCTGGTTGAGAGCATTCGAGGGAGAGATAGGGATTATTTTTACTTTCGCCCCTCTTAAGGATACAGGAAAACGACGGGTCTATATAGTGGGGCTTATAATTTAGAAAATAACATTCTAATTCCTTATGGGAACCACCACATATTCGACACCATGTACCATAGGAGTGCCGAAAGTAAAAAATATCAGTATCACTCTAATTTGTGTCAGAAATTATCAACCGTCGGGATCACACGGTTTTGTTTTCAGTAACTGAATCTTGGGCACGGGGCGTGTTGAGTGGGCACGACCCCGTGTTCAGCTTACTGTCTGACTTAAAACATGATTGCCAGTTCCAATGATTGGGCACGGGGCGTGTTCAGCAGGCACGGCCTGTGCGGAGTTCTGCAGAAGCTGAAAAATTAAGAAAAATCCTAAAAAAAGTAGAAAAATAAGAAAAAGCGATTAGGCCGTTGATTCCTAACTTTCTTAAAATCCTTGTGCCCCCGGCAACGGCGCCAAAAACTTGATGTGCGTGAGGTGTGTTATGGTTTTAATGTTTATTTTAAGCCCTTTTACACTTTCTTTAGCCAAGTTTTAAATTTATAAAACACGATATTTACTAACACTAAACACACATATGGGAAAATGCACCCATCGTGAGCGTAGTATAGTGTTGGCAAGATACCGAGGTCGTCCAAGGACACAAGAGCTTTTAGTACCGGTTTATGCTCAACGTCTAATCAAATCAAAAGTTTAGAAGAAGGTTTTAAACTAAGAAAAATAAAACTAACTAAAATGCTGAAAAATAAAATAAAATAAAAACAGATAGACAAGATGAATCACTTGGCTCCGACTCGTGTATAGTGTAACCTTTGATTATTTCCGCACTTTTGCACTTTTTAAGAGATTATCTTAGTTATTGTAGTAGGCCCCTCTTTTGAAGGTGACGTTACCTCAACCCAGTAGTTTGAGTCAGCAAGGATACAATCCTAAAGGGTCGGATTATTGAAAGATAATTAATTAAGTTATTAATGCATATTATGGTAGGGATACAGTCCTAAGTAGCCGGGTTAAAGTATTAATAATAGTTTACATATGAGGGGATCAAAGAGTTTGGACCCCCGCCATCCAATACCGTTAAGTATTGAAGGAGGTCCTACTAAATTTGACCCAGGTCCTTGCAGGATCTATACACTGAACAAGGCAAGACTCTTACCAAACCGTTCTCTTAACCCCCGACCAGGTAGCCAACATACCTCCATATAGACCGTGGAGATATGAATGGTGAAAATCTTTTATTTTATATAGACAGTAAAATAATGCCAAGACACCACGGACAAACGATAAGGAAAAATCACCTTCAACATAAGAAACTAGTTATTAAAGTCATTAATACATAACCAAGTAAAAAGTGCGAAAAGATTAAAAATAAAAAGTATTACACTAGACACTTTGTCTTCACCAAGTGGTGTAAGAGACTTAGGCAAACATGGCCTTGATTGTCAAGAACTCTTACGATCAATCTTGGATCCCGAGACGACTCACACACTCTATGATCGACAATGGATGATGGTGGTGGATGATGCTGTTATGGTGGTGGTGGGTGAAGTGTGAGAGAGGTGGTGTGCCAAGGGATGGTTTGAACTTGAGCCAAGCACTCCTATTTATAGGCTAAATAGAAGCTCGGGCACGACCCCGTGTCTAATGGGCACGGCCCCGTGTCCATCCTCTTCTCTGTCTTCATTAATTGCAGTTTGTCTGCATTAGTTGTGTCACACCCCGACCACGTGTAACATAAAAAAACATGGCGGAAAACGTCGGGGAGTGTTGTAACATAATTAATTGTTTCATAACCATGGCATACAAAGTTGTATTTTATTTATCAACATAAGAGTTGCATTGTTTTAAACAGGAATCAAAGAGTTTATAACATAAATAAACTAAGTCTATCTTCATTTTAAGTCTCTAAGGCACAGGTCCGCCCTAGTGTCACGATCATCGTCCTACGCAAAAGCTCCTGAAAACACATGTGAAAATAGGTACGTCGGCATAAAAATGCCTGTGAGATACATAGGTTTTGTGAAAATAGGATTCATGACTTAAGTTTAAGAAAAAGTTGTTTAGTAAAAGTCAGTCATGAACCTTGTAAATTGTTTTGTTTTGTAAATCATTTAAAAAGCGATAAGATCAAATGATATGTATAAATAAAAAAATAATGTATGGTTAAATGTATAACCAAGTAAAACGAGTTGTATAAAGTAAATTGTTTGTAAACCAAAGTCTTGTGAAAATCGTGTTACTTGTGTAAAATGTATAAGTCCAAATTGAATGATTTAAATAACACTATGATATGTAATATAATACAAACACTTATATATAGGAAGTACTGACGGCGTATCCACCATGCTTGTATCATATTACTCACATCTCGTTACTTAAGTCACTTAAGCAAACCACCAATGTATAAAGTCTATGTCTAGACCAATTGTCAAAGAGTCCTTGTATAAACCATGTCAAATGTTAAGAAGTCCAAAAGTAGTCAAGTAATGTGTAACAAATGTTATGTATTGTAAGTAAAGTATTGTCACATAGTCCAAATGTAGAAATGTACAAAACAAAATATTTTGAATATATCAAAAAGTTATGTTTTACAAAGTAATGCATGTTACATTGATACATACATTTATGTGGTAAGTTAACGCATACATTCAAGCCTTGAGACAGTCGGATAACCCTTTCAGTCAAGGTTATCAAAAGAAATGTTTTCGGATTCAGTCATTCCTTACATCCAAACAAACCCGAGATGTCAGGAATGGGATTTGTCAAGTCCTATGGTACCAGTACTTACTACCGAGCGGCGTAGCTAATGTTAATGAACGTATATAAGTCTCGTTTGTGCAAACCAAATGTTATAGCAGTTGTATACATGTTATATGAAAACAATGTACTAAGTATGCTAAGTTAACATACAAAGCAGAAAAGTCATGTAACTCAATGTGCTAGCATGCTATCAGTCAACATACATAGCAGAAATGTAAAGTAAAACAATGTTCTAAATATGCACACAATGGACATACATAGAATGAAATGTAAAGTAAAACGATGTACTAAGTACGCACACAATGGGTATACATAGCATGAAATGTAATGAAATCATGTACTATAATGTACTAACGAACATAGCAGGTATATGATGTGAAAACAGAAAAGCATGAAAGTAACAAGTAGGCACATGTGTTTCACCCCAAAACAGTTTGGAAAACAGTAAAAGAGGGGTCTATGTACTCACTTGAGATTGCTCAGAAGTCCTAAGATAACCACCAAGCAATGCTAGAGATCACGGATATCAAGCGGCACCTAATATAGGTAACTATGTTAATAAACCGGACCTAAATCGGAGGATCGGATAGAATGAGGGCTCGCAAACCAAATGAGTATGGGAACTCAGGTAGTATGGTTTAACAAAGCCTACATACTAAATGAAACCTAGCCTAAATGCTTACGACCCTTTACGACCCGTTTAGGTAGCTTATGCTACTTTAACGCGTGGTTCGCGTGAAACGCGTTCGGAACGCCTAACTAGTCCTATGACAAGTAAAATATGCCTTAACATATCTAATATTGTTACCAAATCAGTTTAGAAACCAAAAGTTATGTTACATATGCTTAAAATGAATTTTAGCGTAAAAAGGGCATTTTGGTAATTTACCTAAGGCATATAAACTACCTATCATACAACTACTTAAACGAAGCGACCATAAGGTATAACCTCGGAAGGTTATTCCCTATATACTATGGTCACCTAATGTGTTTGATCGGATCCTAATGATCGACCAAATGGGTCGGGTTCGAAGGTATAAGCGATTTATCAGATCGCTTACCCTTACGACCCTAGACAACGTGGTAATCAGTAGGCATAGTCACAAGGGACTATAACCATCGTGATTACGCTTACGTTGCGAAGTTCAAACGAACTTCGCATTGACCATAAAATGGTCAATGCAGAAAGTCAAACAAAGTTTGACTTTCGGACTCGAAAAGCAATAAAAGAACGAAGGAATACTTACAAAGGGTCCCCGAATGCTAATCTTGATTCAAGTAGCTCAGGTATGAAACAAAGGTTTCAACTTAGAGCTTCTCAAATCAGATTCTTGTGAGGAATGAGTGAAGTTGAGGTGGGTATTTATAGATTTCGGTTCACCGTTGGGATCGTTTCTTGGATAACGTGCCTTGATCTCGCCCGTTCACTTGTCGGAATGTTGTGGTAACTCATTTTGCTCCCACCACAAGAGTTTGACACTTGGCATTGGCCTTTGGGGTGTTTGGAAGCCATAAATCTGCAGCCAACACAATTTTCTGCATTTGACCCCTGCTTGCGCACCGTAACACTCAGAGTGTTGAGGTGCGTAAGGACCTGCAGACCAGAAAGTTTGAAAAATGGCAGAACAGGCCCCTAAAGCTCCAAACTTGCTATTTGATGCACTTTTGACACGTTTAAGCCCCGTTAACCCTATTTCAAAGCTCTAAAATGAAGTTAAAGTATAGGGAACTTAAAATGTGCTCAAAAATATCTCGGATGTCGGTTCGTTTGGCCGTACGATTGCGTTGTTCGGTTAATTACGACGGAATGCGCATAAGCGCGAAAAACGATCCAAATGGCGTGACGAATGGATTTTTCTTATGCCAAACACTAAAATTAAATATTTTAGTGCTTACATAAATTTTTGGATGTCCGGATGTATTCAGAACGTAAGTTATGCACGAAAGTGCAAACTTATGCAGTTTTTGACACTTTTAGTCCCTGAATGACCCAAAAGTTTATTTTAGCACATCGAACCCCTCAAAGCCTATTTCTAAGCTATATAAAGGATATTTAAGGTGTTTTTAACTTATGATCATGTTCCGGAATGTTCGTTACTGTTCAAACTGGCATACTTTCACAGTTTGTCAAGTTTAGTCCCTGTAAGCGAATTAACTTGTTTTTGCCATACCAAAGCCTTCAAAACTTATTTCTAAGTTATGTAAAGGTTATTTAAGGTATGTCAAGTATATGTTGA
This sequence comes from Helianthus tuberosus, assembly GCA_030545235.1. NCBI lineage: Eukaryota > Viridiplantae > Streptophyta > Magnoliopsida > Asterales > Asteraceae > Helianthus > Helianthus tuberosus. Next base: position 46,685 of record JARYGA010014638.1, read on the forward strand.
TGTTCCGGAGTATTTTTCGCATTAAACTGATTACGTTTACGCATCAGTTTGCGTATAACTCTCCAGAAAGCGATGTAGAGTTTGAAATTGAATAAAAGTCAAAACATGAAAAATGTAAAACACAACCAAACAAACATTGGGATCAAATAACATTATTTTATTGATAAAAGAACTGTTCACAATGATTACTAGCACAGATGTTACAGTCTCCCCTACTTTTGGAAATTTCGTCCCGAAATTTATTTAGAGGAAACTCGTGGGAAAAGATGCGGATACTTCGCCTTCATTTGATCTTCGCGTTCCCAAGTAAACTCGGGTCCACGTTTAGCTTCCCAGCGAACTTTGACCAAAGGAATGCGCTTGCGTTTAAGCCACTTGACTTCACGTTCCATGATTTCCACAGGTTTCTCGACAAATTTCAGTGTTTTATCAACACGAATTTCATCAAGTGGTATGTGGAGGTTCTCATTAGCTAAACACCTCTTGAGATTGGACAAGTGAAAGGTTGGATGAACATTTCCAAGTTCAGGAGGTAACTCAAGTCTGTAGGCTACCTTACCGATTCTTTCGACGATCTTGAATGGTCCAACGTATCTAGGTGCAAGTTTTCCTTTCTTTCCAAATCTGATCACACCTTTCCAAGGTGAGACCTTAAGTAATACTCGATCACCGACTTGAAATTCCAAGGGCTTGCGTTTTGGGTCCGCGTAATTCTTTTGACGGCTTCTAGCTGTCTGAAGGTTATCATGAACTTTCTTAATCTTGTCAGTTGTCTCTAAAATGAGGGTAGGTCCAGTAAGCTGAGCCTCACCGATTTCATTCCAGCAGACTGGTGAACGACATTTTCGACCATAGAGAGCCTCGAAAGGAGCCATTTTGATGCTGGTGTGATAACTGTTGTTGTAGGAGAATTCAATTAACGGAAGATGTGAATCCCAACTACCACCAAAATCGATCACACAAGCTCTAAGCATATCCTCTAGAGTCTGGATTGTTCTTTCAGATTGACCATCCGTTTGCAGATGATAAGCCGGGCTCAGATTAAGTTGGGTCCCCATAGCAGATTGCATGGTTCTCCAAAAATGAGAAGTGAAACGAGCGTCTCTGTCAGAAATGATGTTCAAAGGAACACCATGTCGAGCTACAATTTCATCCACATAGATTTTAGCAAGTTTGTCAGCAGAAAAATCCTCACGGATTGGCAAGAAATGCGCTGACTTAGTAAGACGATCAACAACTACCCAGATGGCATCATGACCTTTCTTTGTGCGCTGAAGTTTAGTAATAAGATCCATAGTAATGTTTTCCCATTTCCAAACTGGGATCTCTGGTTGCACCAATAAACCAGAAGGACGCTGATGTTCAGCTTTAACCTTAAGACAAGTAAGGCATTTTGATACATATAAGGAAATGTCTTTCTTCATACCAGGCCACCAATACTGAATACGAAGATCCTTATACATCTTATCTGAGCCAGGATGAACAGAATAACGAGACTTATGGGCTTCATCCATAAGCACGGTGCGAAGGTTATCTTGGCTTGGGACCCACAAACGGTCCATGAAGTAGTACGATCCATTGTCCTTCAGTTCCAGATCAGGTGTTATGTGATAGGGAAATTCCTTATCCATCAAACCTTGTGAAACACAAGATTGTTGAGCCTGAGAAATGCGGGCTTGGATATCAGATCGAGCTTGAATAACAGATTGAACACGAACACAATGAAGCTTAGTACGTTCCTTACGACTCAATGCATCGGCTACGACATTCGCCTTACCAGGATGGTAGCGAATTTCGCAGTCATAGTCGTTTAGAAGGTCGACCCAACCTCGTTGCCTCATGTTGAGTTCTTTCTGATTGAAGATATGCTGAAGACTTTTGTGGTCCGTGAAAACCACACATTTTGTACCGTACAAATAGTGTCTCCAAATCTTAAGAGCGAAGACAACTACACCCAACTCAAGATCATGAGTGGTGTAGTTTTTCTCATGTATCTTCAACTGCCTCGATACATATGCTATGACTTTGTTCCTTTGCATCAGAACACAGCCAAGACCTAATTTAGATGCATCGCAATAAACGACGAAATCATCATTGCCCTCAGGCAAAGTCAGAACAGGTGCGTCACAAAGTTTCTGTTTCAAAGTCAGAAACGCTTCCTCTTGCTTGAATCCCCAATCAAAGGGTTTGTTCTCTTGAGTTAGAGCAGTTATAGGAACTGCAATCTTCGAGAAGTTTTCTATGAAGCGGCGATAATAACCCGCTAGACCAAGAAAAGAACGAACCTCAGTAGGAGTAGTAGGCGTATCCCAATCCTTAATCGCACTGATCTTGGAGGGATCTACATGAATACCTTGTTCGTTGATAATATGTCCTAAAAATTGAACTTCTTTAAGCCAAAATTCACACTTGGAGAATTTTGCGAAAAGTTGCTCTTTCTTTAGGAGTTCCAAAGTAAGACGAAGATGTTGCTCATGATCAGCTCGCGTCTTAGAATAAATCAAGATGTCGTCAATAAAAACAATGATGAACTGATCCAAATAAGGCTTGTAGACCCTATTCATTAAGTCCATGAAAACAGCAGGAGCATTAGTCAAACCGAGTGGCATGACTGTGAACTCATAATGCCCATAACGAGTGCGGAACGCTGTCTTGGGAATATCTTCTTCATGCACCCGAAGTTGATGATATCCAGATGGCAGATCAATCTTTGAAAACTAAGAAGCGCCCTGCAACTGATCAAAGAGATCATCAATGCGAGGTAGGGGATATCGATTCTTGATGGTAAGTTTGTTAAGCTCACGATAATCGATACACATCCTAAAAGGTCCATCCTTCTTCTTGACAAAAAGAACGGGAGCACCCCAAGGTGAAAAGCTAGGACGGATAAAACCTTTGTCAGAGAGCTCCTGAAGCTGCTTAGCCAACTCTTGCATCTCAAACGGTGCAAGACGATATGGAGATCTGGCAATGGGATTTGCACCAGGTACGAGATCAATACGGAACTCGACTTGGCGTGCTGGAGGTACACCAGGTAAATCTTCAGGGAATACTTCAGAATAATCCCGAACAACGGGAATATCTTGGATAGACTTACCTTTGCCTTTATCTGCTGTGACATGTGCCAAAAAGGCCACATAGTTCTTTCGTAGATACTTCCGAGCTTTAAAACAAGACATGAGTTTGAGACCACCGGTAGGTTTCTCACCATGCACCTGTAGGATCTCTCCTGTTGAAAGTGGCACACGAACAATCTTCTCAAAACAAACTACCTCTGCGCAATGCTTGGCTAACCAATCCATACCCACAATAACGTCGAAGCTTCCAAGTTGCATAGGCGTGAGGTCAATAGGAAAAAGACGGTCGTTAAGGTTCAACTGGCAGTTGCGAAGAAAAAAATCAAGAACAAAAGGTTCACCACTAGCAACCTCTACCGTCAAAGGTTTACCTAGTTTCGTTCTAGACACGCGAAGCAATGGCTCAAAAGATAATGACACAAAACTCTTATCGGCACCCGAATAAAAAAGAACAGATGTAGGTTGATTATTAATAAAGAACGTACTGTTCACCACTTCATTGTCTGCTTGTGCCTCTTGTGCATTCATGTTGAAGACTCGCCCTCAAGCCTGAGCCTGATTCTGATTTGGATTCTGATTCTGGTTGGCTAGCCTTGGGCACCGGTTTCTGTAGTGGGTCAGATCCCCACAATTGTAGCATGAACCAGGAGGAAAATGAGGTCGGGCAGCTTGACCTTGTTGCTGAGCAAGAGGCTGAGCAACTTGTTGGGCTTGGTTCTGAACTGCCTGGTTCTAATTAGCAGGAATGCGGCAAGTGGCAGCAAGATGACCAATTCTTCCACAGTTAGTGCAATGACGACATTGGAGATGTGGTAGGTGATGGTCGTTACACCTGTTGCACAAAGGCGCAGTGCCAAGATATGGCTTCTTGGCTAGTGGTTGCGCAGGCTGATTTGGTGCAGCTTGGGCCTGTGCAGTAACGGCATAGTTTTGGGAAGCCTTTCGCTTCCTAGAACCCTTTGAGGAACCAGAATTCTTTCCATTCTTGTTTTGACCTTTCTTGCTATCCCCCTTGTTAGACGCCTGCTTCTTACCCTTGTCACCCTTTTTATGCAGCTTTCCCTTTCGAACCTGCGACTCAGTCAATGTCGCTGCTAACTCGATCGCCTGACGGAGTGTGGCAGGGTTACTACCAGTAATGATGTCTTGCACTGAGTCAGGTAGGTCGTCGATGTATCTTTCGATAGCCTTGTCGAGTGGGGTAACCATTGTTGGGCAAAGCAGACTCAACTCCTCAAACCTGTCAGTATACGCCCTGTGCTCGCCACTGTCTTGTTTCAAGTCATCAAACTCTTTCTCCAAAGCTCGCTGTTCATGACGAGGACAGAACTCCCTCATCATAAGGGCCCTAAGTTCAGCCCAAGTTTGTGCTAGAGCAACTTCTGCACCACGGTCTCTCATAACCCCGTTCCACCATGTGAGAGCCCTCTTCTGAAACACACTCGAAGAAAACTCGACCTTGCGATTGTCAGGACACTGCACGTGGCAGAAAGTATTCTCAATGCTCTCGAACCATTGAAGAAGCCCAGTCGCTCCCTCAGAACCACTAAACTTGAGTGGTTTAGCCGAGTTAAAATCCATGAATTTGCATGGAGCATTGTTGTTGTTGTTGGCTTGGTTCCATTGAGCAAAGAGGTTTGGGAATTGAGCAGCCATTTGCTGCGCAATGATTTCTACCAGTTCGGCAGTCGCTATCTGGTTTTCACGTCGAGGAGGCATTCTAGAAGAGGAAACATGAAAGGAAACGAGTGAGATGATTGGATGAAAAGAATGAGATGAAACAAAATCAACAAAAGCAAAGATGGTGGTCATTTATCCGCATCACAAAGCAAACAAATGACACACAGTGACTAATCAAAGTAAATGGGTCAAAAATAATGTATCGCGAAGACATGCTCGCCTATAAGTGAACACTCACCCCAAGAGTTCCCAGGTAAGAGTGACTGGTCCGATTATGTGGATTTGTACGAACACTCTAGCCTTAGACAGAAAACCCAGGGTACAGGCATTCACCCTTCCAGTTTGCACGTGTTCACATTATTTAAAACCCAAAACCTTGACGAGATTTTGAAAACTCAAAGGGGTTCAAAACCTTATAACAGAGGGTTCAAAACCTTACAATAGAGGGTTCAAAACCTTGTAATAAATCATTCAAAAACAGAAGATGGTTTTTC
>JARYGA010014639.1:0-24009 GCA_030545235.1 Helianthus tuberosus
CCAAGAAAACACTTTCGGATCTTCAAAACATCATGAAACCTTCTTGGAATGAACTTTAATCTTCATGAACAAGTGATAAAATTCGAAAATATATGATAGATGAAGGGAGTTCGGCTGAATTTTGAGAGAGAGAGAGTTGAAATTCAAAATTTGCAATTCTTGAAAAGAATGAGAAGTAATGGATCTTGTAAAGAGTTGGGGGAACATCACCTCCATCTAAGCCAATAAGTAGAGGAGAGAGAGGGAGGATATGATGTGCATGGCTGCCATCTTGCCACACACACACACCCATACAAATATATATACATATATATGTAAATCTTGGCTAAAAACTGGTATTTTACTAGATACCGGGTATTTTATCTATCGTTTTAATCCCGTTTTAGTGCGACACTCTATAAAAGTAAACTCACCAAAATATTATTGAACAATATTTTGTTTGCCGGGACTGGCGACGTTGCCGGTATTTGGCAGTATGCGCGGTATGCGCTTTGAATCGCGAAAAGAGGGATTTAAGCGTTTTTATTTATTTTTATCATTCTATAGTAATAAACTCATCAAATTATTACTAAAATGATTTTCAGTTGCTTTGACAGGCTGTGTTTACAATATTTTGTCGGTATACGCGCTACATCGCGTGGTATGCGCTTAAACTTGAAAAATAGAGTTTCCTAGTGTTTTAAATTATTTTTCCATATGGATATGATTAAAATAATTATTCTAATCATAGCAGACTATTTTTTGGATTTTAACACTGATTGGGTGGTCACCGACGTTCGTTTCGCATTTTTACCGTTACGCGATAAGCGTTTATTTTACCGTTGCCAACATAATTTTTACCCAAGTTTAAATTTACCAACTCATTAAATTCCACATATAAACATCATAATTAGTCAAATATGGCCATATTACCTATTTACAACACGTGCTACAATTGTACGGTACGGCCTGAAAAGCTGGGTGTCACATTGGAGTCTTGTGAAAAGACCATTAAATGTAGATTTGTCACATTATATACATGTGATCCCATTTCTTTGAATGTTGATTTATTTATTACAAGATTAACCGGATACTCATAAAATCCTTATCAGATTTTCATGAGAATGTAAAAATGTTAAAAGGTCACTCAGAGGTAATAATTAACATGTTGACGCTTTTAATCACTTCATGTATCTTTTTTTTAATCATGATCCGGGTTTTATAACATGTTTAGAATCCATGACACGTGTCTTTATTATATTGGTCGTGATTTTACGAGGTGTTACATCCTCACCCCCTTAAAAGAAATCTCTACCTCGAGATTTACTGAAATAAATGAGGGTACTTCTGTTTCATTGTAGATTCAACCTCCCACATGTATTCGGGACCTCTACGGGCATCCCATTTAACCTTTACAATCGGTACATGCTTCTTTCGAAGCTTTTTAACCTGTCGATCCTCAATCAACAAAGATTTTTCAACAAACTTTAAGCTTTCATCTATATACACATCCTTATGTGACATGGCTAGCGATTCATCAGCTAGACACTTTTTCAAGTTGCAAATGTGAAACACATTATGAATCCAACTGCGCTCTTCAGGCAGGTTTAAATTGTAAGCCACTGTTCCGACACATTTGATGATCTCGAATGGTCCTATGTATCTTGGGCTTAACTTCCCTTTCTTGCCAAAATGCATCACCCCTTTCCAGGGTGATACCTTAAGTAACACTTTGTCACCTACCTCGAATTTCAAAGGTTTACGCCTTTTATCCGTGTAGCTTTTCTGCCTATCCCTTGCAGCTTTGAGACGATCATGTATCTGCACAATCTTATCTGTCGTCTCCAGGACTATATCAGGTCCTGTTAGTTGGACATCTCCAATTTCGGCCCAACAAACGGGCGTCCTGCACTTTCTTCCATACAAAGCTTCAAAAGGTACAGCTTGAATACTGAAGTGATAGTTATTATTATACGAGAATTCAATTAATGGAAGATGATCATCCCAACTTCCACCTAAATCAATGACACAACCCCTTAGCATATCTTCCAGTGTTTAAATTGTACGCTCAATCTGACCATCCGTCTGAGGATGATATGCAGTGCTGAAATTTAATCGAGTGCCCAAGGATTGCAGAAAGATTTTCCAAAACTACGATGTATATCTCGTATCCCTATCAGAGATGATAGACACGGGCACTCCTTGGAGAGATACAATCTCATCCATGTTCAGTTGAGCTAACTTATCTGAGCTATGTGTTTCCTTAATAGGTAAGAAGTGGGCTGACTTGGTTAACCTGTCAATTATAACCCAAATAGTATCATTTCCTCGCTTTGTCTTTGGTAACTTTGTGATGAAATCCATAGTTACCATTTCCCACTTCCAGGTGGGAAGTTCAGGCGGTTGTAGCAAACCTGACGGCTTCTGGTGTTCTGCTTTAACTTGAGCACACGTCAGACATTTGGCCACATAAGTGGCTATAGATTTCTTCAAACCTATCCACCAGTAATTTGCCTTTAAATCCTGGTACATCTTGTCACTTCCAGGATGAACATAATATTTGGAGCTATGGGCTTCTTGAAGAATCACATCCCTAAGTCCTCCATAAATTGGAACCCATATTCGTCCATTCAATCTTAGGATTCCATCCTTGCCATATGATAATTGTTCAGCAGTTTCACCCAATTTTTCATTTGGATAGTTAGCTTCTAACACAGCTTCCTTCTAAGGCGCTAGCAATCTTTCATTTAAGCTGTTCTTCAATTCAATGCTCTTGGCATTGATTCTAATGGGCTCAACCCTTTCCTTTCTGCTCAAGGCATCGGCGACCACATTCGCCTTACCTGGATGGTATCGGATTTCACAATCATAATCATTCAGTGTCTCCATCCATCGACGCTGTTTCATGTTCAGATTTTTCTGATTAAACATATGTTGAAGGCTTTTATGATCAGAATCGATCATACACTTGGTACCATATAAATAATGCCTCCATAGTTTTAGTGCAAATACAACGACACCCAATTCCAAGTCGTGGGTGTTGTAATTCTTCTCGTGCACTTTTAATTGTCGGGAAGCATAGGCAATAACCTTGCCCTTTTGCATGAGCACACATACTATACCTGTGTGTGAGGCATCACAGTAAACCACAAATTCTTCGATCCCTTCAGGCAATGTCAACACAGGAGCATTGCTCAACTTTTGCTTAAGAATCTCAAAGGATTCTTATTGCTTAGGAACCCAATCAAACTTGATATTCTTCCTAGTCAACGAAGTTAGGGGTGCAACAATTCTTGAGAAATTTTCAATAAAACGCCTGTAATATCCTGCCAGACCCAAGAAGCTGCGAATCTCTGTGGACGTCTTCGACTCTTGCCAATTCATGATAGCTTCAATCTTAGCGGGATCCACCTGGATACCATGCTCACTAACCACATGTCCAAGGAATTGGACTTCACGAAGCCAAAATTCACACTTTGAAAACTTGGCGTAGAGCTTTTCTTGCTGAAGTAGTTTAAGAATACAACGAAAATGCTTCTCATGATCCGCCTGATTTTTCGAATAAATAAGAATGTCATCAATGAAGACAATGACAAACTTGTCCAAGTAGGGTTTACAAACGAAATTCATGAGATCCATGAACGCTGCTGGTGCATTAGTGAGTCCAAAAGGCATCACTAAGAACTCGTAGTGACCATAGCGAAATCTGAATGCAGTCTTGTGCACATCTTCATCTCTAACCTTCAGCTGATGATATCTTGATCTCAAGTCGATCTTGGAGAAGTAACTGGCTCCATGAAGCTGACCGAATAGATCGTCGATCCTGGACAATGGATATCTATTCTTGATTGTAACCTTGTTCAGCTCTCGATAATCAATGCATAAACGCATTGATTCATCCTTTTTCTTCACAAACAGGATCGGTGCTCCCCAAGGAGATGAGCTAGACCTAATAAATCCTTTTGCTAACAAATTATCCAACTGAGTTCTCAACTCTTTCATCTCAGCTGGGGCCAACCAGTAAGGTGCTCTTACAACAGGTGCTGCTCCAGGTATAATGTCAATTCTGAACTCCAATTGCCTATCTGGGGGTAAACCAGGTAGTTCTTCAGGGAATACATCATGGTATTCAGAAATGATAGGGATGTCTTTAACTTTGGGCTTTGGTTCATCAATAGTTACTTGTGCCATGTAAATGACACAACCCTTCTTCAAACACCTTGACGCCTTAAGCATAGACACTTTCTTAGGCAACCCATGCTGACTGTCTCCTTGTATGGTAAGTGGCTCCCTTACGGAGTCTTGATAATCACTTGTTTCTTGTCACAAACAATCTGGGCTTGGTTATGAGATAACCAGTCCATGCCAATCACTATGTCGAAACCAACTAGTTTCAAAGGAAGCAAGGACAATGGAAAAGAGTGGTTCCTAATGGATATGAAACATCCATCTAACACGGTTGAAGCAGTTTCTATGGTACCATCAGCCAATTCTACTTCATACTTTATACTCAGGGTTTTAACAGGCAGATTTAATAACTTACAAAACTTATAATCTACAAACGACTTATCTGCACCCGAATCAAACAATACCCTTGCATAAACATCATTGATAAGAAAGGTACCTGTTATCACGTTGTCATTCTGGATCGCTTCTTGAGCATTCATTTGGAAGACCCGAGCATTGGTCTTCTTGCCTTCTTCCAGCTTCTTCGCATACTTTGGGCAGTTAGACTTGATATGCCCTTTCTCGTTAAAATTGTTACAAGTCGCATCATTAATCTTCTTACAGTCCAACGTCTTATGCTCACTAGATTTACATATCCCACAAGCCCTAGGCTGCGATTGGGATTTTGATTCATACCTGCATTTTCTTAGATGGCGCTTCTTGGAGGTCTTGCATTTGGGCTTCTCACCCGACTGTTGGTCCTCTTTCTTGAACCCTGAACAATTTTTGTGATCAGAGTTCCCTTTGTGCTTCTTGTCTGAACGGTGTGAGTTATCATCCTCATGTTTTCTCTTCCCAGCATCATAATTCCTAAGCGACCTCTGCCTGACCGCATCAAGGGTAAGAGATAATGACAAATCAGCTACTGACCTAAAGGTAGTAGGTCTTGATGCTTTCACACTCGCTTTGATCTCCGGGGCTAAACCCTCAATGAAACGGGCCATACGCTTAGGTTCCGGTGTCACCAAGTATGGAACCAATCGAGACATGGTATTAAAACTTGTGAGATACGCCTGGGAGTCTAAATTCTTCATAACCAATGTCAGAAAGTCGGTCTCGATCTTCTCAACTTCATGTTGAAGACATAAATTCTCTTTGATCAAAGCAACAAACTGAGCCCATGTTAAGTTGTATAACGGAATCTTTCCAGTAGCTTGGATTAAAGATATCCACCAAGCTAGGGCTTCTCCCTTGAACGACTGTGAGACATACTTCACAATATCTTTCTCGGCACATCCACTAATGTCAACCACTATATCCATCTCGTCTAGCCACGTCATGCAATCAATGGCGCATTTTTCCCCAGTGAAATCACTGTGTTTGTAGGAGACGAAATACTTATATGAACAGCTCTTTGCACGTGGCTCTTGATCAAATATAATCTTCTTAGACGGGATACTGTGCTGATTTGAGGAGTGTTGGGCATCATCCTTCTTCGTCTCATGAGATTTAGAAGGTGGCTTACTGTGAGCTACAGAGTGAGTCTTTGAGCGTGTACCACTAGACTCTCTAAATTGCCTGTCCATGGCTTTAGAAACAGCATTTTCAATCAATGCTTGAAGTTCCGCACCAGTTACATGGATTCTGGTGTTATCATGATTCTCTAAAGGGTGACTGTTGATTTCTTCAGATTCTGCCATGTAGCTTGATTGCTACATAAAATAATGATAATGATTCATTCAGAAGTCTATAACAGAATTGTCACCTTGATAATTTTATTAACCATGGTATTAATAAACCATATTGGTTAATTTATTAAGCATATTCATTCAGGATTTTTCATTATAATTATCCTCAGTCATAATTTATTAATATATTATAATGGCACAAAAGGCCAGGTCACAGGGACAATTTAAACTATATGCCATTATTTTATATGATCGAGGCATTAAGGCATTGAATCATAGTTCATTACGTTTCTTGACAGGGAGTTATAGACTACAACTGTCTTTTGTCTTATATGACAATGAATGTGGCCCGCAGGCATTACATCACTAATGGATGTTTTAAAAATAATAATAATAAGAAAGGAATTGGAAGGATCCAATATAAGGATGACTTATGTGATTTTATCGAATCACATTTTCCAGGAGTGTTAACATGTTTTCAGATGTTAACAAGGATTTTGAATCTTACAAAGAACTACCATCATGGCCTTGTTTTAAAATGACACATGGCTAGGTTTTGTCTTCAAGATTTTCTTTTATATAAAATGGCAGATTAATTTAAAATTGGAATGATATTTTATTTTATTTCATATATATTATTTCCTTTCATATAATGATAATTGAAATTTTAAATTCATCACATTCCATAATTAAATAGAAAGAGTACATAAATGCCCTAAACGGGACTTTAACAGAAATAACTTGCCCATGCATGTGCTAAACTGAAAATACAAGTCCTCGCAGGGACTGAATACATAAATAGATGTCCACGCAGGGACTTGATTGAAACAAGGAAATTACAATACAAATAAATAAATAAGGAATCTTCAAAAATCACTTTTCTTATTTCCCTTGATTAGATTCGCCAGACCTTTGAGAAATCCTCGGTGGCTCCTACGCTCTTCTTGAACCTCCCATTCCACCTGACTCAACCTTTGAAGAATCTCATGTTGCTGCGATGGTTGGATCTGCGGCAGCTGCGGCTGCTGATGCTGTGGAGGTTGAGGAGGTGGCGGGTATTGGTACCCATAGGTCGGGTACCCAGTCTGATATGGGACTCCATAGGGCCCCTCGGGATGAAGAGCATTGTAGTTCGCCGCTACAAGGTATGGGTCAAGTTCGGCGTAGTTGTAGTTAGTATGGGCTGCCTGCTCAAAAGGGTTATACGCCGCTGTACCAGCGTATGAAGGAATCGGGTTATCATAACCCATTGGTGGTGGTGCGACTGGCGCAGAGTCCACCTCAGAAACGGGGTTTAAAGGCCCACCCATCTGTGGGTCTTCATATAGTGGCAGGTAATGACTGCCACTTGAATACTGAGGGGTGCTGAAATGGAATCCCCCTCGCACGGACATCCGTGCTCCTGATCTCCTACGCCTCGGTGGCTCCAGAGGCGGTTGCTGCTTTGGCGGCGGTGGTGGCGATGGAGTGACCGTTACAAAACGTGAATCCTCAGAGGGATCCTGCTGCTGCTACGATGGGTTGTAAGAGGGAGTAAACACCCAGTCGTATTGGGCAAACCTTGCCTCATAGCTGTCTGGACCACGATAAGGTGACCCATCCGAAATCTCGATAGGGTGAGTCGGTGTCTCAGATGGTGGTTCGGCGGGATCCGGGTCATCATCCTTCTCCATGTCCTGAGCTTCAGGGAAATGGTCTTCGGGGCCCAATGAGTTATGACCCATTGGTTCTTCAATCAGATTTTCCGGGTTAAACCGGCTTTGGAAATAAGGGGTCGGGTCTTGAAATGCGCGGACCGCTGCAGTGGTAGGTAAGAATGGCGTGAATGGTCGGACTCGTTGCCTTGATGGAGTCCGAAGGAATCATGGTAGGAAGGTGAGGAGCTAAGCGAGACAGAATGCCTCGCAGGCTCTAAGTAGGTCCTCCAGTCTTCTTGAGGACTGGTGCTCATGGTAACAGACGGAGTTCACCGGTGGGAAGGTCCGGCCTCGTGATCGTTGGGGGCGTTGAATAGCCCCTTGCCTCATCCTCCTCTTCAGAACCTTGGTGGCATTTTGATGAACCTATCAAAACAAGCAAAAGAAACAACAAAGGAAAACAATAAAGGGCAAAATAAAATAAATTAGGATTAGTCCTAAGTTCTTTGTCTAGACTCGGAAATCGAGGAATGAGCAAACTCTGTCATTGAGATTAAACACAAAAGGCTAGTGCTTAATTCACTCAATGTTGGCTCTGATACCAACTTGTCACACCCCGATATTTCCACGTATTACCGGTGGGCCCGGTGGGGAGTATCGTGACGTAGTTGATATCATCATAGACAATTTATCACAGTTTAATACACAGCGGAAGTCGAAAGATAAAAACATTACAAACCGAATGAAAGTAATATCAATTATTACAAAAACGGTTGTCAGGGATTCACAGGCGGATCAAAGTTAAAAGGAACATTGTTCAACAGATTTATAAACATCTAAGCTTGCAAGACTCTTTGTTGATGCTAGGAGTAGGCCAGCCTATTTCGATTAGTACCTGCACTTAACCTTTTGGGAAAATACGTCAGTTTTCACTAGTAAATACAATTAACCGACTCATTTTGAAAATGTTTAAGAAAATTGTTTTGAATGCACAAGGCACAAAATATCTTTTATAACTTGGGATAATTATTAAAAAAATAAACTTGTTAAACAATTACATGTTTATTATACATTCAGCAGCCCGGGCTGAAAACCAGGTTAAACATTAATAGACACACCACATAATATATCCCACGGCGAGTTATTCTCGAACAAGTGGGCACATTATTTTACATACGCACTGGCAGGTGTATGCCTACACCCCGTGCTTAAGTCGTGGCCATTTCAATGAGTGAGCCGAGGATATCCAGGACATGGTCATTAACCCCCCAAAGGCTTAGAATAAACAAAACAGATTAAATGGGTTATCTCAATAATTTAACCTTCATACAATTAAAAATTCAATACCCGACCAAGCGGTATTTTATATACACTACCCCAAGCCCGTATAAGGGAAAATAAGTTAAAAGTATTTACCTGAGAAAATTATACAAATTTATCCCAGCCGTATAAATTAGCAAGTGCAAATATCTTTTATTGGCCTCCTAAATCTCGAATGAAGGTTTTAATAACCTATTAGATTCCTAACGGGTCATACTTAAGTTTAAACTTAGACCGGTTAGTTTTAAAGAAAGGTATACTGTTCAAAATGCATGATTAAGCGAAGACCGGATTAGAATGTGGTTTAGACCCGACAAGTATGAAGACTTGTATAATATGGGTAAACTAAACACATTATGGATTTTGAAGTGAAATTGATAAGGTTTGACCCGTTTCGGTTAATTTATGCAAACTAGTTACAAAAAATGTACCGAACGCGATAAATGCATAACGGGTAACCAAATGAGTCATGAACAGGTTTCCTAAGTTAATATGCCTTAAATATGTTGTGATATCAGTAGGATACCTTCCATTATGCCCAAAACGGATTTAAAATCAATTTAAGCCCCGTAGGGGTATTTTGGTCATATTAAGGATTATAAAAGAGGTTATATATTAACCTGAGGTCCTGGACCTAATTGATCAGTAAAAATATTTATCTTTTCAAGTCATATCAGTAAGGTATTGCATATATGTGAAATTTATCATTTATAACCAAACTATGCACCGTAGGGGCATTTTGGTCATTTCACAAAAGCTTTAAAGGTCAAAATGGGAAATCTGAGTTTAAAACTTTATCTTATTGTTAAAATATAAAGATTTACATAAAACATCAGTAGGTATTAAGTCTTATATGCCAAAAATAGTTTTAACCCATACTATGCGTTTAAAACGCGTAAAAGTCGGTTTTAAGCGATTATCATGTTATAATAGGAAATCTGAGTTTTTGATCAGCTTACAAAGTTCAAAATAATTTATTTATCATATAAAATCAGTAGCAAAAGGTTTGGTATCAAAATGTTATGTAAAACTCATTTTATTAGCAAAAAGGGTATAACCGACAATTACCGAATCAAAGCAAGAACCCTATGCCATGATCAGTTTAAAAATAAATAAAAATCTTCAAAAATCCAAAAATATTATATTACATATGTGGGTAAAAGTTTTGGTGTAAAAATTTGGGTTTAGATAGGGTTTATGCTAATTATGCCGTTGGATTAATAAAAAGCTTTCAAATTACGATATTGAGCATAACTCCTAATTTAGACCTCAAACTGATGTCAAATTTTAGGACATGTTTATAAATCAGTAATAAAGGTTTTTGTCCTCTCACATTTTCAAAAATCTCGTTTTAAGGTCAAAAGGGCATAATGGTCAACATTTAAGCAATTAACGGAATCATGCAAATGAATCGGATTAATTAGGAACCAAGTTGTATAACCTCAAAGGTTATACTAACCTATAACCTGGTCCTAATGGAACTCTAAGGCATATCTAAACTAAGCTAAATCGGGTCAGAACTGAAAGTCAAAGCAAAAGTCTACTTTTGGGACTTTCGGTTCCGAACCGAGCCTATGCTCAAAATTGTCGGGTTGAACATGCTTAGACATGTTCTTACATTAATTACCAAGTTATATAAGTGTTCAAACAGGTTTCATGGCTTCTACATTGTTAATTATGAGTTTATTTGCCAAATAGCTTTCTGTTGACTTTTTAATATTAAGTTTGACCCGACAATTAACCTAGTTAGAGTGGGAATCAGAGGGTGCCCTTTTAAGGGTTTATTACCCACATAATTACCAACTTATAGCCACTTTCAATTCGAGAAATGACAGGACCATTAGTGATTAATCACTAAGTCAAAGCTTAATTACGACGGCTTTGACTTTTGGTCATTAGACTAATAAAACATGAATTAGAGAAGCTAAGAATGCTTACAAAGGCTCTTAGCACGAATTAGAAGCTTAAGAAATCTTGCTTGAAGTCCAGAGAGCTCCAAAGAATAAGTTTAGAATGATTTTGTGAATGAGCAAGTTCATGGTTGCAACATAAGGTCCTTATATAGTGATTTAGATGCAACAAGATCAATCCAACAAGGTCTACACATGTTTCCTGATCATCCCAGGTGTCCCCTATACATGAAATACCATTGGTGCAGCCCCTGAATTCTAAAACCATGCATCTAAGGCGGTGGAACCGGCTGAACCTGCAGTTGTCCACTATTTTCTGCCCAGTTACAGGTCTTACGGGTCGTAAGCTTAGGGCCCTATGGTCCGTATCCGCTTTTTAATCTTTATCGCCCAGATCAGCCACCTTACGGTCCATAAGGTGGTCTCTTTGTGGTCCGTAAGACTTGGTCAGAAGATAAAAATTTTGAGAACTTTTGACATTGACCATGCAACCTATAATACTTGAATCTCTGGTCATTATCAGTAGTAAGGGCCCTCATGATCAGGTCTATAACATTCATAATGCATTCCATGCATTAGTGTTGCCTTGGAGTCTTGTAAAAAGGCCATTAAATATAGATTTGTCACATTATATACATGTGATCCCATTTCTTTGAATGTTGATTTATTTATTACAAGATTAACCGGATACTCATAAAATCCTTATCAGATTTTCATGAGAATGTAAAAATGTTAAAAGGTCACTCAGAGGTAATAATTAACATGTTGACGCTTTTAATCACTTCATGTATCTTTTTTTTAATCATGATTCGGGTTTTATAACATGTTTAGAATCCATAACACGTGTCTTTATTATATTGGTCGAGATTTTACAAGGTGTTACACTCCTGGAAGCAGCTTTTCTTGCCAACAGACCTTTCTCCATCAATTAGAGATCTGATGCCGTCACTAAACACATTCTTTATAGTGTAGCCATTTTTTGAGTGTTTATTTTTTGGTGTCTAATCCGCCTGTATATCAACATTGCTCTTGATTTTCTTGACTATATATCTCTTAAATGTCAACATATACACGCGTGATTTAGCTTACGAAGATTTTTCAATGCCGTGAACCACGAACAGAAAGTGTTGGTGCATACGTCTGTCGACTTCGTCTTGTATCGAGTCTTGTACTAAAAGTGTTAGATCAGGGCGCATTGTACGAGAAAATAGGAGGTTTTAGGTTGTGTTTGGTTTAAATCCGTTTGAAGGACCTAATTCCGCTTGAAATGACAAGTGACACTTTCAAGCGAAATTAACCTGGTTAACTCCGCTTGAAGTAACACACTACCACTTTCAAGCGGAATTAGAACTCTATATAAACCTCCCAAGCGAAATCATATGTAACTTTTGTCATTCCGGTACCGAACTGCTGCCGACGCGTCGTTTGATCTGTAAAGCTGTGATATCAATAAAACAAGACGATTAATAGTGAAACAAGCTGTTTTAGAAGTCTGTTTCTTTGTTTCCGCCTCTGAAACAGACAAGAGCTCTTCTGATTGACTCGTTTGGGTCACAACTCGATCCTACAAGTGGTATCAGAGCTCAGGAAGAAGAGTTCTTGCCAAAACAGCCTTATTTTCTGACTTCTACACCTTCTTTTTGAAATTGAACTAGTTTTCACGGTCATAATGGATTGAATTTAACATATTATGTGCGAAACTGTGTTTTAATGAATCCTTGAGAAAATTGGACCATAATTCAATCTAAATTTGATAAAATCAGTAATTCCATTTGAAAATCAGATCGCATTTGATGACGTCAACAGCATTTCAAACGAGATTAGCACCTTATTCCGCTTCAATTTGGTATTCCGTTTGAAAGTGCATTGTTTCAAGCGAAATTAGTAATTTCGCTTCAGGGTGATTCCATTTGAGAGTGATCTCGTTTGAAAAAGGGTAATTTCGCTTCAAATCTAATTCCGCTTCAGAACGGTTGAGACTTGATTCCGTTTGAAACCATATTCCGTTTGAACTTGTACTTTTGTGAAAAATTTCCCGAAACATGGACGAGGAATTCTACAATGCGTTTGCTACACCGATTGCACCTGTTACAGCTGCCGAAACTGTGTACAATGAGAATGAGACAGGAACTTATCAGAAACCGCCAAAGCTCATGTACATTGAAGATTTTCAAGGATGGAAAAATCGTTTTGAAAACTAGGTGCAAGCTTATAAATTTGACGCATGGTGTTCATTGTTAAAAGATTATGAGAAACCAAAGAATGAACGTGGGATTGAAAAAGCTATTTGTGACTATTCAGAGAATGACAAATTGAAATTTACAAGTGAGAAAATGATGATCAGTTTTCTTCAACAAGCGATTAAAGAAGATATCTTTGTTCTGCTCCAACATAATGGTACAGCTAGATCAATTTGGGAAGCATTGATTCAGAAATTCAAAGGAAGCGCATATATGATAAAAAACAAAAAGGCTTTATTGAAGAAATCGTTTGATATGTTTTCAGCTTTCGACCATGAAACAACAAAGCAGACCATTGATAGATATTGTCATCTGGTATTAGAAATGAAAAGATTGGACATTGAGAAAGATGATGATGAATGGGTTGATAAACTTGCTGATGCACTACCACAACATAAGTGGGGAACTTATTTGATAATTGTGAAACATATGAGGAAGTCTGAGAGTATGAATTTGGCACACTTCATTCAGAAAATTGAAGAGCATGAATTGGATATTCAGAAAACTGCTATCATGACGAATCCAAATGCTCAACAAGATGTGAGTTTGTATTATAGAGGGAACAAGTTTGAGGCTACCCCCAGCCCTAGCCCAAAGATCCAAACTGGATTTAGTGCTGATAGTTCGTCTGGAACAAAGGGTAGTAATGTGACACAGAGTGGTGGATCTTCATCTTCATATTCAAGCTTTGATCCGAATCATACAACATCAAGTCCTCAACGACAGAATTCAACAAATCTTCAATGCAACGTTACTTTGAACATTCAAAATGGTCAGAATTTGTCTCCAGAAATAGCCAAGCAACACATGGCATCACTCGTTGCTATGTTGGAATCTTATGAAGGTTTGATTGCTGGCAAGATTGGAAATCTGATGCTTAAAAAAGAAGATTATGACCAAATTGATGCAGAGGAACTTGAGTTGATGGATGTGAAGTGGTGTTTGGCTAGTGCTTGGAGGAGGGCAGAAAAGTTTCAACAAATTACTGGTAGAGATGAGTTTCGAGGAATGGCTACTTCTCCGTTGGGCTTTGACAAATCAAAAGTTACATGTTTCCGGTGTAAAGGAAAGGGTCATTTTAAGAGAGAATGTACAAATAAAGAAGCAACCGGGAATCAAGAAAAGAACAATTATTATCAGAAATCAATTTTTTATCAGATTGATCAACAACCTCAACAAAAGGATTCAAAAACTGCTCATGGTAAAATGATCGAAGATGCAAATAAGAAAGCTTATTTTGGTATCATTGATCAAGATGATGAATTTGTTGCTAAAGGATTTAGCTGGGATAAATACATTCCACCAGGTTCAGGTTTTGTTGCTAGAATTCTGGGTGAAGATGAGGCTAATCAGAAAAGAATCCCGATTTTTCCAGATCTAGAAAGTGATATTGATACCGATGATGAGGAAGAATATCTTAACAAAGCTAGAAAAGGCATAGATCCTGACAGTTTTAATTTCTTTTTTGCAGATAAAATGGAGATGCTGAATCAGAAAAAGATTGCCAGATTGAGGAGAGAGTTGGAAGCAGCAAGAATGCTAGCTGATGAAAAGGCAAAGACAGAAGCTGGAGAAGCTAATATTGAACCAGCAACTGAGAAAGTAGTAGAGAAAATCGTTGAAGTGGAGAAAGTGGTGGAAAAAATAGTCAAAGTTGAGAAACTTGTCGAGGTAGAGAAAATTGTCGAAATAGAAAAAAATGTTGAAGTTGAGAAAATCGTTGAAGTTGAAAAGACTGTCGAGGTTGAAAAGATAATTGAAAAGGTGGTTGAAGTTGAAAAACCATGTTTGAAGTGTTTAGAATCTTGCAAAGCTTGTGAGGAGAAAGATAAAAAGATTGCTGAATTAGAGAAGATTAAAGAAGATTTAATGTCCGATGTGAAGTATGTGAAGGAGTCGTATGATGTTCTGAATAGAACAGTTGATGGTTTGAACAAGACAAACAAAGAGGTTGATGCTGCTATGACAATGATGAGCTCAACATTAATGACAAAGCAGAGCGTCATCAATGAGTATATTGAAGATTGTGCTAAACTGAAGCAGGAGTTGGAACTTGAAAAGATTGAGAGTGAAAGGATTAAACGATTACTGTTGAGTTATACTACTTGTGATTATTTGATTGATCGTGTTTATCCTACTGTTGCAGGTCTTGAAGCATTCAAAGATAAAGAGACGGAAGACACAGATGCTGGTAAGACACAAAGTGTCAAGTATAACAAGTGTCTGCCTCCAATCTATGAGAGTTATTCCCCCAGGAATCCTAACGAGGAGCGTCTAAAAAAGGCAGTCAACATCAAGTTAAAGTCTGAAATCATTGATGAATTACCAGACAATATTGATGTCACATTCACAGCGCCTGACACTGATCATGAGTCTGAGTTATTAAAGAAAGTGGTCGATCAGGTGTTGGATATGGATGAAGAGTCAAAACCGGAGTCTAAATATGAAAGTTCGAGTTCGTCAGAAAAGAGTCCGAGTTCACCGGTTAAAAGGGTTTACAATAAAGAATTCCTGTTATCAAAATCTAATTTGAATGACGGACCAATGAAAGTGGCTTATACTTTGAATGATTCAGACAAATTATATTCTGATGAGGAATTTCCAATAAGAAGTGTTAAAACTGAAATGATCAAACAGGTTTTCAAATTAACAGAAATTAATATTTCTAAAATAAAAGATTTAAATCTTCATGAAAAACCTAAAAAGTACACTTCAAGAGTTCAACAGAGATTGAACAAGAAAAAAAGGTTATGGTTCTGGTTATAGTTTTCAAAAGAAACCAAACCATAATAGTAACTTTCAAAAAGAAAGGTTTGGGCTTTAGTTCTTCAGAAAATTATAAAAATGAGAAAAATTATAAACCAAAAACAACATTTGTTGCAGGAGGAAATTCTGAAGATGAGCAGAAGAAACCATTCTGGAAACAGTCCAATCAAGAGTTTCTTGCTGAAGTAAAGAAGAATGTAAAGAAATTTGCTCCAAGAGTTGATAGAAGAACTTGCTTTAAGTGTCAAAAAGCTGGACACATTGCTTGTAACTGCCAAGAGTCCACTTATTAAAACAGGGAGTGTCTTCTAATTTTGAAATGCGAAGAAAATATGTTGACAAATCTGAACAATCAAATGAAAAGGTTAAAATGTTTGAAAAATCTACTGTGGAAGTTGGTGAAACTTCAAAAAGGTGTTACAAAAGACAAGTCGATTTGAACAAACAAAGATGGGTTGTTAAGAATTCAGATAGTAGTTCTGACAATGAATCTGATTCCATAAAATCAGAGGAGTCATCTGTTGAGAAAAAGGTTGAGAATTCCGTTCCTGAGGTGAATGATGAAAATTTTCCCAAGTTGTCGAAGGAAATTTTGAGGTTGAAAGTAGGTAAAACTGAAATTTCAGGTCAATTCTTTGCTGGTAACAAAGAATTTGATGCTGAAAAGGCGTTTAATGGCAAAGTTAAACATATTTTCAGGAAGATGGTTGATGGGAAGGTTAAAAGTGCAAAAGATTTTTATAAATCAAAATGTTGGTGGGATAGATGTGTACCAGAATCTCCCAAGGCTGGTCAGGCTTGGGGGAAAGTGTTTCCTAACTGAAAATCCTGATTTGCCGGAGCTCCCAGGTTGGTAAGAGTGGAGCAGGAATCAGAATCATTCTTGAAATGTTTGGTTGATAAATCTACAGGTGATATCTTTATATTGTTATATTTTGATTTAGAAATGGTTTTGGTTGAGAAGTGAACCTACAAGAGGTTGAAGAAGGTATTCACTTACAACTGGTAAATCAAGGACATTAAGTTGTACTTGTTTTTCCTACAAATGATTGAGATAAAATGTGATGAACCCCTAACTTACAAGTGGTAAAATCAACGAAACTTATTTTCTAGAAAAACCATTTGATTAAAACAAACTTAAGTGTTTTGAAATCACAATGGGAAAATAGTTTGTTGAAAGGGGGAGTTCTGATTGTTTATGCCAAGTGGATGGCGATTTGAAGTGATTTGATATCAGTTGTCACTTTACTTTGTATAGTTTGTTTTCAAATTTCCTAAAATGTGTTTGCATTTTAGGGGGAGTAAAAAATTTCCAGAAAATCCAAAAACATTTGAAAATTTGAAAAAGTCAAAAACATGATAAAATCAAAAATGAGTTTTGTTGTAAAAAGAGGAAATGATAGTACATTAGTGGACGATCACAGCATGCTAAAGAATTGGAAAGTCAAAAGTGTTAAACGGTCCCACTGATAATGTGCCAGTAGGTTTTTACACATTTAGTAAATTGTGACGAGATATAAACATAAATTTTAAACTTGCTTATATCGTGGGTAACATCTCTCGGATATATGGGTAATCCCCGAAATCTTGTTTGAAGGACCCCTCTTTCTGAGATACTAGGTTTTTATGCTTAGTGATATCTGGGGTATTATCCCGGGACTTCTGATTTTGCAGAAGCAATGGCCTAGTCCCCGGAGAATACTTTACGGTTGCTTGAAATATAGCCTTCCCTCAGCATAAAAAATTATAAATCATTGCAAAATGCAAATCATGTGCTGTTGTAAAAAAGATCCTCTAAAGGGGACCCACCAAAAGTCGAAGCCGTCATCTCTCTGCTGAACGGAAGTTCTGACCTGAGCTCTCACGGTCTTCACATTTAACCCCTTACAGATATCATCTAGGTATACTCACCTGTAAGACTGAATATTGGGATCTGGATACCGGAGTATATTCTGAGGTGGGACACGTGAATAAGTTTAAGTGCTTAAGACATTAATATCGTATCTCGGATCAGTTGAACTTTGTGTGAGAATTTAAGTGGATCAATATACTGACAATCTAAGTGAATCGTTTAGAACTTAAAATGTTTAAAGCTTAATGGTGTTGGTGATTTGTCTCATAAGCTGATATGATCCTCTTACACAAACTCACAAAAATATTGTGTGTATATATTTCTTTACTGCATTCCATTCCTTTATATCAAAAATCCAAAAAGATTTTCAGAGTATTTTAGCATATTTTTTTTAAACTCAAAAAGATTTTAGACAACTGATGTTGAAAAGCTGATTTTCAAAATTCCATGTGCTGAACATGACGAACTGGTTTGGGAGTGTGTGTGGTGTTGAAAAATGATATTCATACAAGTGGTTCATCAGAAATTAACATGTTAAATCATTTTGTACGATACTTGAAAATGATATGATTCAGTTTGTGTCTAACAAGTAGTAAGCAAAGTTTAAATTTGTCAAATTTTAAATTTGAGAAATTTACTTTTGGGTAGAGAACTTGCAGGTAAGTCAAAAATCGATCCTGATCCTGAGTAGGAATGTGAGCCAGGATGCGATTCTAGAACCTGTGAAAGCCATACTATGATCCCAGCATAATTCAAGGGGGAGTCTGCTAGTAGATCAACATTCGAGGGAGATTACTTGAAGATGGAAATGGAGTGGCAAGAGCCAGGTCGAGATCCAGGAAGCCCAAAGACTGATAAAGACTGAAGATTGTGAAGAATCGACACTTAAGACTCGTCAACATTCGAGGGGGAATCTGTTGGTGCATACGTCTGTCGACTTCGTCTTGTATCGAGTCTTGTACTAAAAGTGTTAGATCAGGGCGCGTTGTACGAGAAAATAGGAGGTTTTAGGTTGTGTTTGGTTTAATTCCGTTTGAAGGACCTAATTCCGCTTGAAATGACAAGTGACACTTTCAAGCGAAATTAACCTGGTTAATTCCACTTGAAGTGACACACTGCCACTTTCAAGCGGAATTAGAACTCTATATAAACCTCCCAAGCGAAATCATATGTAACTTTTGTCATTCCGGTACCGAACTGCTGCTGACGCGTCGTTTGATCTATAAAGCTGTGATATCAATAAAACAAGACGATTAATAGTGAAACAAGCTGTTTTAGAAGTCTGTTTCTTTGTTTCCGCCTCTGAAAGAGACAAGAGCTCTTCAGATTGACTCGTTTGGGTCACAAATCGATCCTAGAGAAAGTAAAAAAGGCGTAAGGTTCATAATGGTGTGTAACTAAAATGGTATATACCGGCCTATGATTCGAGTTACAGGAACAAGGATCAAACCAACCACCCAAGAATGGAATCGTTGAGCGAAAACACTTGATAACCTCCTAGAAGCAGCTTTTCTTGCCATGAGACCTTTCCCCATCAATTAGGAATCTGAAGCCGTCACTAAACACATTCCTTAAATTATAGCCATTTTTTGAGTGTTTATTTTTTGGTGTCTAATCCGCATATATATCACCATTGCTCTTGATTTTCTTGACTGTATATCTCTTAATGTCAACATATACACGTGTGATTTAGTTGACGGAGATTTTCAATGCCAAGAACCTCGATCAGAGAGTAAAAAAGGCGTAAGGTTCACAATGGTGTAAAACTAAAATGCGATATACCGGTCTAGGATTCGAGTTACAGGAACAAAGGCCAAACCAACCACCCAAGAATGGAATTGGCGAGCGAAAACACTTGACAACCTCCTGGAAGCAGCTTTTCTTGCCACCCGACCTTTCTCCATCAATTAGGGATCTGATACCGTCACTAAACACATTCCTTAAATTGTAGCCATTTTTTGAGTGTTTATTTTTTGGTGCCTAATCCGCATATATATCACCTTTGCTCTTGATTTTCTTGACTGTATATATCTCTTAAATGTCATCATATACACGCGTGATTTAGTTTATGGAGATTTTTCAATGCCGAGAACCTCGATCAGAGAGTAAAAAAGGCGTAAGGTTCACAATGGTGTAAAACTAAAATGGGATATACCAGCTAGGATTCGAGTTACAAGAACAACGGCCAAACCAACCACCCAAGAATGGAATCGTCCAGCGAAACACTTCACAACCTCATGGCATCAGCTTTTCTTGCCCCCAGAGCTTTCTCCATCAATAAGGAATCTGATGCCGTCACTAAACACATTCCTTAAATTGTAGCCATTTTTTTAGTGTTTATCTTTTGGTGTCTATTCCGCATATATATCACCATTGCTCTTGATTTTCTTGACTGTATATCTCTTAAATGTCAACATATACACGTGTGATTTCGTTTATGAGGATTTTTCAATGCCGAGATCCTCGACCAGAGAGTAAATAAGGCGTAAGGTTCACAATGGTTTAAAACTAAAATGGGATATACCGGGCTTGGATTCGAGTTACAGGATCAAGGGCCAAACCAACCACCCATGAATGGAATCGTCGAGCGAAAACACTTGACAACCTCCTGGAAGCAGCTTTTCTTGCCACCAGACCATTCTCCATCAATTACGAATCTGATGCCGTTACTAAACACATTCCTTAAATTGTAGCCATTTTTTGAGTTGTTATCTTTTGGTGTTTAATCCGCATATATATCACCATTGCTCTTGATTTTCTTGACTGTATATCTCTTAAATGTCAACATCTACACGTGTGATTTAGTTTTCGAAGATTTTTCAATGCCGAGATCCTCTATCAGAGAGTAAAAAAGGCGTAAGGTTCACAATGGTGTAAAACTAAAATGGGATATACCGGGCTTGGATTCGAGTTACAGGAACAAGGGCCAAACCATCCACCCATGAATGGAATCGTCGAGCGAAAAAACTTGACAACCTCCTGGAAGCAGCTTTTCCTGCCACCAGACCTTTCTCCTTCAATCAGGAATCCAATGCCGTCACTAAACACATTCCTTAAATTGTAGCCATTTTTTGAGTGTTTATTTTTTGGTGTCTAATCCGCATATATATCACCATTGGTCTTGATTTTCTTGACTGTTTATCTCTTAAATGTCAACATATACACGTGTGATTTAGTTTACGAAGATTTTTCAATGCCGAGATCCTCGATCAGAGAGTAAATAAGGCGTAAGGTTCACAATGGTTTAAAACTAAAATGGGATATACCGGGCTTGGATTCGAGTTACAAGAACAACGGCCAAACCAACCACCCAAGAATGGAATCGTCCAGCGAAACACTTCACAACCTCATGGAATCAGCTTTTCTTGCCACCAGAGCTTTCTCCATCAACAAGGAATCTAATGCCGTCACTAAACACATTCCTTAAATTATAGCCATTTTTTTAGTGTTTATCTTTTGGTGTCTAATCCGCATATATATCACCATTGCTCTTGATTTTCTTGACTGTATATCTCTTAAATGTCAACATATACACGTGTGATTTAGTTTATGAGGATTTTTCAATGCCGAGATCCTCGACCAGAGAGTAAATAAGGCGTAAGGTTCACAATGGTTTCAAACTAAAATGGGATATACCTGGCTTGGGTTCGAGTTACAGGATCATGGGCCAAACCAACCACCCATGAATGGAATCGTCGAGCGAAAACACTTGACAACCTCCTGGAAGCAGCTTTTCTTGCCACCAGACCTTTCTCCATCAATAACGAATCTAATGCCGTCACTAAACACATTCCTTAAATTGTAGCCATTTTTTGAGTGTTTATCTTTTGGTGTCTAATCCGCATATATATCACCATTGCTCTTGATTTTCTTGACTGTATATCTCTTAAATGTCAACATCTACACGTGTGATTTAGTTTTCGAAGATTTTTCAATGCCGAGATCCTCGATCAGAGAGTAAAAAAGGCGTAAGGTTCACAATGGTGTAAAACTAAAATGGGATATACCGGGCTTGGATTCGAGTTACAGGAACAAAGTCCAAACCAACCACCCATGAATGGAATCGTTGAGCGAAAACACTTGACAACCTCCTCGAAGCAGCTTTTCTTTCCACCAGACCTTTCTCCATCAATTACGAATCTGATGCCGTCACTAAACACATTCCTTAAATTGTAGCCATTTTTTGAGTGTTTATCTTTTGGTGTCTATTCCGCATATATATCACCATTGCTCTTGATTTTCTTGACTGTATATCTCTTAAATGTCAACATCTACACGTGTGATTTAGTTTTCGAAGATTTTTCAATGCCAAGATCCTCGAACAGAGAGTAAAAAAGGCGTAAGGTTCACAATGGTGTAAAACTAAAATGGGATATACCGGGCTTGGATTCGAGTTACTGGAACAAGGGCCAAACCAACCACCCATGAATAGAATCGTCGAGCGAAAACACTTGACAACCTCCTGGAAGCAGCTTTTCCTGCCACCAGACCTTTCTCCATCAATCAGGAATCCAATGCCGTCACTAAACACATTCCTTAAATTGTAGCCATTTTTTGAGTGTTTATTTTTTGGTGTCTAATCCGCATATATATCACCATTGGTCTTGATTTTCTTGACTGTATATCTCTTAAATATCAACATATACACCTGTGATTTAGTTTACGAAGATTTTTCAATGCCGAAATCCTCGATCAGAGAGTAAATAAGGCGTAAGGTTCACAATGGTGTAAACCTAAAATGGCATATATCGGGCGTGGATTCGAGTTACAGGATCAAGGGCCAAACCAATCACCCATGAATGGAATCGTCGAGCGAAAACACTTGACAACCTCTTGGAAGCAGCTTTTCTTGCCACCAGACCTTTCTCCATCAATTACGAATGTGATGCCGTCACTAAACACATTCCTTAAATTGTAGCCATTTTTTGAGTGTTTATCTTTTGGTGTCTAATCCGCATATATATCACCATTGCTCTTGATTTTCTTGACTGTATATCTCTTAAATGTCAACATCTACACGTGTGATTTAGTTTTCGAAGATTTTTCAATGCCGAGATCCTCGATCAGAGAGTAAAAAAGGCGTAAGGTTCACAATGGTGTAAAACTAAAATGGGATATACCGGGCTTGGATTTGAGTTACAAGAACAACGGCCAAACCAATCACCCAAGAATGGAATCGTCCAGTGAAACACTTCACAATCTCATGGAATCAGCTTTTCTTGCCACCAGAGCTTTCTCCATCAAAAAGGAATCTGATGCCGTCACTAAACACATTCCTTAAATTGTAGCCATTTTTTTAGTGTTTATCTTTTGGTGTCTAATCCGCATATATATCACCATTGCTCTTGATTTTCTTGACTGTATATCTCTTAAATGTCAACATCTACACGTGTGATTTAGTTTTCGAAGATTTTTCAATGCCGAGATCCTCGATCAGAGAGTAAAAAAGGCGTAAGGTTCACAATGCTGTAAAACTAAAATGGGATATACCGGGCTTGGATTCGAGTTACAGGAACAAAGTCCAAACCAACCACCCATGAATGGAATCGTTGAGCGAAAACACTTGACAACCTCCTCGAAGCAGCTTTTCTTGCCACCAGACCTTTCTCCATCAATTACGAATCTGATGCCGTCACTAAACACATTCCTTAAATTGTAGCCATTTTTTGAGTGTTTATCTTTTGGTGTCTAATCCGCATATATATCACCATTGCTCTTGATTTTCTTGACTGTATATCTCTTAAATGTCAACATCTATACGTGTGATTTAGTTTTCGAAGATTTTTCAATGCCAAGATCCTCGATCAGAGAGTAAAAAAGGCGTAAGGTTCACAATGGTGTAAAACTAAAATGGGATATACCGGGCTTGGATTCGAGTTACAGGAACAAGGGCCAAACCAACCACCCATGAATGGAATCGTCGAGCGAAAACACTTGACAACCTCCTGGAAGCAGCTTTTCCTGCCACCAGACCTTTCTCCATCAATCAGGAATCCAATGCCGTCACTAAACACATTCCTTAAATTGTAGCCATTTTTTGAGTGTTTATTTTTTGGTGTCTAATCCGCATATATATCACCATTGGTCTTGATTTTCTTGACTGTATATCTCTTAAATATCAACATATACACGTGTGATTTAGTTTACGAAGATTTTTCAATGCCGAAATCCTCGATCAGAGAGTAAATAAGGCGTAAGGTTCACAATGGTTTAAAACTAAAATGGGATATACCGGGCTTGGATTCGAGTTACAGGATTAAGGGCCAAACCAACCACCCATTAATGGAATCGTCGAGCGAAAACACTTGACAACCTCCTGGAAGCAGCTTTTCTTGCCACCAGACCTTTCTCCATCAATTACGAATCTGATGCCGTCACTAAACACATTCCGTAAATTGTAGCCATTTTTTGAGTGTTTATCTTTTGGTGTCTAATCCGCATATATATCAA
>JARYGA010014640.1:0-27999 GCA_030545235.1 Helianthus tuberosus
CTCAGCTACTCACGTTATATAGATTAAGAAACGACCAGTCAAAGCTGAGACTGCCCTAAATTGTCATAGATTTTGCAGCTAAGCTTGAAAGGATTAAGAATGGAGGCGCTTAACCCTCCTGGTGAATGAATGCCAAGAGGCAGTTCACGATGTCATCAAATACATTCCTTATCATTTACCAATGATAATTTCTGCTAAGTGTCCTGTTTTTTTTAATACAGGCAATAATAAATCTTCATAAACCATAAGCTTAGCAAACTTTTATATTTTTCACAAGGTATAACTTACCAAGGAAACCGTAGTAACCGATTCTTTTAGTATCGGCAAGAAATCCTTCCGAAAAATCTAAGAGTACTCTTTCTTCGCATAGAGTACGACAACATATGTTATTTTAATTATTTTCTCATTGTTTTTCTATCGCCTGCGAATGCCAAACTATGTTTGATAAAAGTGCCATATGAGGATTGGCGTATCCTAGTGTGTCCCATAGATTACTTCCATGCCTGATCAGTATGGAGGTTTAATGCATGGAACCCCTAAGATATCCCAATGATCATATTGTACTAAAGTCGACTAGTAGTATTCAAGGAAGATATCCAGAATGGAATTGTCCAAGTAAATGTTCCCGATTAAGGAATTCGTGGACTTATAACATAAATGTGTCACTTATTTGACACGAGCAATGATGGATGAACTGGAGCCTGAGATATGGAAAATCTCTGTAGCCTCCTTGCATCTTGATTATTCTTCTCATAAGTTTTCCCTTCTTACCTCCTGGAAGGCAGGTAGAATTAAGATTTGTATCCCGCTATGGTCTGGAGTATTGTGAAAACTCCATATTGATTATGGAATAATCGAAACCTTGATTAAGTAGGTTTTAAGACATAGGCTCATATAGCCTGACTCAATATTCTGAGGGTTTTATGTTATTAAATAAGAAAGACGGTTCATATTGCTTACGTATTAAATGCCGCAACCCTAATTAGGAAACGATTAAGAATTTGCCATCAGCTACCCAGGATCTAAGGGCAAACTATTGGTGGATAGGCTTGAAGAAGTCTGTGGCCACCTATGTAGCTAAATGCTTGACATATGCGCAAGTCAAAGCCGAGCATCAGAAACCGTCAGGTTTGCTACAACAACCTGAACTTCCTACGTAGAAGTGGGAAATGGTAACTATGGATTTTATTACCAAGTTACCCAAGACAAGGAAAGGAAATGATACAATATGGGTTATAGTAGATAGACTGACTAAATCAGCACATTTCTTACCCATCAAGGAGACTTATAGCTCCGACATGTTAGCCCAGTTATACGTTGATAAGATTGTAGCCTTACATAACATACCTGTGTCTATTATCTCTGACCGAGATACTAGGTACGCGTCACATTTTTGAAAAGTTTCCAACAATCTTTGGGCACACGTTTGAATTTTAGTACGACTTATCATCCTCAGACTGACGGTCAGAGTGAGCGTACTATTCAAACGTTGGAAGACATGCTACGTGCATGTGCGATCGATTTGGGTGGTAGTTGGGATAAGAACCTACCGTTAATCGAATTCTCCTACAACAATAGTTACCATACCAGCATTAAGGCTGCGCCCTTTGAGGCATTATACGGTAGAAAGTGTAGATCGCCCGTTTGTTGGGCGGAAGTTGGAGATGTCCAGTTATCAGGACCAGAGATCGTGTTCGAAACGACGGACAAGATTGTCCAGATTCGTGACCGTCTCAAAGCTGCCCGGGATAGGCAGAAGAGTTACGCTGATCCAAAGCGTAAGGATTTTCACTTCGAAGTAGGTGACAAAGTCCTACTTAAAGTGTCACCCTGGAAAGGAGTGATGCGGTTTGGTAAGAAAGGCAACCTAAGCCCGAGATACATAAGACCTTTCGAGGTTATCGAACGTGTCGGGTCAGTTGCCAATAAGTTAAACTTACCGGAAGAGCTCAGTGGAATTCACAATGTGTTCCACATCTGCAATCTGAAAAAGTGCTTCGCTGATGAATCACTGTAATACCGCATACAGATGTGCACATAGATGAGAGCTTGAAATTTGTGGAAAAACCTTTGTCGATTGAAGATCGACAGGTGAAGAAGCTTCGAAGGAAGCATGTACCTATTGTAAAGGTCAAATGGGATGCCCGTAGAGGTCCCGAATACACGTGGGAGGTTGAATCCACGATGAAAGAAAAGTACCCTTACTTATTTCAGTAAACCTCGGGTCGAGATTTATTTTAAGGGGGTGAGGATGTAACACCTCGAAAATTCACGTCCTATAATGTGTAGACACATGTCAAATGTTTAAACGTGTGGAAGAAATATTATAGAAGGACTAAAGTTGACAATCATGGAAAGTATGTGGATATACGTATTCTAAATGTCGACAGTGAATAAATATAATATACATTAACCCTACTTGGTGCTCATACCTTCAAACGAATAAATCATGGATCATACGAAGCTAAAAGTGAGAGATTACAAACTACAGGGGCTAAATGTGTCAACATGTTTAAGTTATACCTCTGAGTGACCTTTTGACAAACCCGAAGCTTTGTAACGGTTAATTATGCTCACTAGAATGCACGATTAAAATTTCATAAAGTTTCGTTATCGTATGAGAAAGTTATGATCAAATTCGTGTGCGAAGGGTTAAAGCGTAAACGTTGAAAGTTAGGACTTTTCGGGTGACAACAAAGTTAACCGGGGACCTAACAAAGTGGGTATATGTTTTAAAGCCCTTATAGATCAATTGTGAGGGTTCATAATGCAATAAACAAGTGCCTAATCGAGTTTTGAAGAGCCAAGGATCAAATCGCAAAATCTAAAATTTTGATTGTGTGCAGAGGAGGGTCGCGCGACGCGACGCCCCAAAGGGGGGGGGGGATCCTCGCGCTACGCGAGGCCATGTCTGATCCGAGAAAAATGGGTTGTTGACTGCCCTGGCCTTTGTGCGCGATTCTAACTCGATTCTCCACATCTCTTGACCTCTAAAGCACCCCCTAAACACTAGAAACAAGTGTTGATCAGTTGTGGTGAGTGCTAGACCTTGTTGTCAACATTTTGTGGTGTTTAGTTCACTATAAAAGGAACTAAGTTACAACAATGTTTCACACATCTTCATCTGCATTATCTGCTCATTTCTGAAGCTCAATCCTGCTCTCAAGTGATCATAATTCGTGCATAGGACTCTTGTAAGTTTGCTTGACCCTTCTTAATTAAGTTTTAGCTTAGTTTTAGCTTAAAAGTCAAACCGTCGTAATTAACGGTTGACTTTAAGATTAATCACTAATGGTCCAGTGATTAGTCGAATCAAAAGTACCTTTAAGTAGGTAATTAAGTGGGTAATAAAACCTTAAAAGGGTTTCCCCTGATTTCCATTCTAACTAGGTCAAATGTCGGGTCAAACGTGTAATTAAAAAGTCAACAGAAAGTTTAAAATGCGATTTATGCATCATTAGCAATGTAGAGCACATACAACCTGTTTGATCATTAATATAACTTGGTAATTAGTGTAAGGACATGTCTAAACATGTTCAACCCGACAATTTCCTGTTTAGACCCGGTTCGGAACCGAAAGTCACATAGTTTGACTTTCACTTTGAATTTCAGTTCTGACCCGTTAAGGCATGTTTTAGAAATGCCTCGGAGCTTTAATTGGACTAGGTTACATGTTAGTACAACCCTCTGTGATTATACACCTTGATTCATTAGTTATCCAATTAATATGCATGTTTCCGTTAATTGCTCGTATGTTGACCATTATGCCCTTATTACTTTAACACGTGATTTTTGGAAATGCAAAAGAGTAGAAACTGTAATTACTGATATATAAACTTGTATGCAAAGTTTGACATCAGTTTGAATTGTAGATTTAGAGTTATGCTCAATATCGCAAAATTAAAGCTTTATGTTAATAAAACGGCGTAATTAGCATATAGCCTAGTTAAGCCTACTTTTTGATATCAAATCTTTTACCCACTGATGTAATATATTATTTTGGGATTTTTAAATATTTTTAATTAATTTTAGGCTGAGCATAACTAGTAATCGTAGGCTTAATCCGGTAATTGTCGGTTTTGCCCTTACGGGCCATAAAATGAGTTTTACATATCTAAACGACTCCAAACCTTTTGCTACTGATCACATATGATAAATAAAGTATTTTAAGCCCTCTGGAAATATAAAAATATCAGATTTAAGTATCGAACCCGGAAATGGCCTTTAATCGCCTTATTAAGCGTTTTTAACGCAAAGTATGTATCAAAATTTTATTGGACATACCCGGGTTGATACCTTCTGATATATGAGGCAAATTATAATATTTTAATAGTAAGCAAAGGTTGATAAACTCAGACTCCAGTTTTGAGCTTTTAGGCTTATGTGAAATTACCAAAATACCCCTACAGGGCATAGTTTGGTTAAATTTAATAAATTTCACATATATGCTTTAACCTACTGATATAACTTAGCAAATTATGTATTTTTGCTGATTACATCAGACCTGTAACTCAGGTTGTTACTTAAACTCTTTTATAAACTTTTAAATGACCAAACTACCCCTACGGGGCCTAGTTTGTGTTTAAACACGTTTCGGGCATAATGAAAGACATCTTACTGATGTCACAACATATTTGAGGCATAATTAACTTAGGAAACCTGTATATAGCTCTCATGAATACCCGTCACGCTTATTACGCGTACGGTTCGGTTTATGTAACAAGTTTACATAAATTAGCCGAAACGGGTCAAACCTTAACGGTTTTATCTCAAAATCCAGAATGTGAATAATAAACCCATATTAAACAAGTCTTCAAACTTGTCGGGTCTAAATCACATTCTATCCGGTCTTCGCTTAATAGTGCGTACGAACCGTATCTTTGAAACTAGCCGGTCTAAGCTTAAGCTTGATTAAAGACCCGTTAGGATTCTAATAGGTTATTATAAAACCTTCGTTCCAGATTAGGAGGACCAGTAAAAGCTACGTGCATTTTGCTAATTGTGAATTATACTTGCTCAGGTAAATACTTTCAACTTATTTTCCTTATACGGGCTTGGGTTACGGTATATAGCATACCGCTTGATCGGGCATCAAATTCTCCACCGATTGAGTGGGTAATTGAATAAATTTGATCGGCTCGTTTAAACAGTCTTGTTACTTAAAGCCTTTGGGGGGTTAATGACCATGTCCCGGATATCCTCGACATCATTTTACGAAATGGCCACGACTTAAGCGCGGGGTGTAGGCGTACACCCGTCAGTGCATGAAAGAATAATGTGGCGTGTCTATTGATCTTTAACCCGGACAAGATCCGGGCTACTGAACGCACAAGGAACATGTAATTCGTTCACAAGATTATAATATTAAATAATTCTCCCAAGTTAAAAAGATTAATCTTGCCTCTGTGCATTTTAATCAAATTATAAAAGATATTTTTGTGCCACGTGCATCCAAATCAATTTTCTTAAACCATTTTCCAAAATGAGTCAGTTGATTGTATTTACCAGTGTAAACTGACGTATTTTCCCAAAAAGACTAAATGCAGGTACTAAACGTAATTGGCTGGATTGTCTCCTTAGCATCAATAAAGAGTCTCGCAAGCTTAAGATGCCTGAAGTCTGTTGAACTATTGTTTCCATTTTATTTACGATCCTTCTGTGGATAAACTTCCGAATATTGTGACATTTTATATTACAATAATAAATTCGGTTGTATTATATTTTTAATTGCTTCCGCTGTGCATATTAATATTGTGTTGTTTGACTATTATGTTGCCAACCATGACGTCACGATACTCCCCCACCGGGCCCACCGGTGACACGTGGAAATTCGGGGTGTGACAGAAATGGTTGAACAAGAAACAAAAATGGTGGTGGTGATAGGGCTATGTTCGGCCGAACTCAAGGAGAAGAAGGAAGAGAGAAGTGGCTTGTTTGTTGAGTTGGTGAATGTAGAGTGGTCAAGACCTTTATGCTTATTTATAAACCAAGTATTAACATAACCCATCATGTAATATGTTCCCTATCTTCCAACATGTTCAAATAAAATAATGGAAGGAATGTGGGGGTGTCCCACTCCACATGTAACCGTAATGGGGGGGGGGGGGGTTGGGTTGTAAATCTTGGTTACTAATTAGTTAGGAACTTAGT
This sequence comes from Helianthus tuberosus, assembly GCA_030545235.1. Taxonomy (NCBI): domain Eukaryota; kingdom Viridiplantae; phylum Streptophyta; class Magnoliopsida; order Asterales; family Asteraceae; genus Helianthus; species Helianthus tuberosus. The sequence goes on from JARYGA010014640.1 coordinate 6,151, forward strand.
TAGGATTTTAGTTAGGATATTAGTGTGGTATCTAATATAAAGTGTGTTAGGGTGTTCGGGGACCCTAACTAGCTCAGAAAAGTAGAAGCAATGTTTTTGGTAAAAATTTTATGTTCCGGGTAAAGTCCGGTTGTTCGGTTGGATATTGTTCCGTTAAAGTGTCAAGTAAAGCCTTAAAGTGTCTTTTATAGTGTTTTTAGTGACACAGTAAATTCCCGACACTTTGGAAAGTCTCTAGTATTATTTTACCAGGTTTTTGCACTTTACTAGCTTTGTTAAAAGCTGAATTTTGGTGTTTAGTGCAGAATTCTGCACTTTAAGCATGTTTTAGGCACTTCCGGGCACTATAACTATCACCTAGTGACGCAGTTTAATGGTCCTCACATCCCTACACTCCCTACCAGTGTAGTACTTTACTCCCGGCTCATACTGGCCTCAATATAGTGTCTGACTAGGTGCTGGAAATGTCAGCATGTTTACTTGGTTATCCGTTTAGTATGCAAACTGTGCTTTGTGCATCAAGGTTGTCACTAATGTTTATGTGTAAATAATAGAGTGACAGTATAAAATGTGATGCATGAGTATGTATGTATTAGAAAACAGTAAGCAGTTTAATCATAATTGTAGTCAAGCACAGTAATTAAGCACTAATTAAATATTAATTTAGTGTACGGATACCTGTAAATATGAGGGTTGTCACAATGAAAATGATTCGGAAGGATCCAAGTACATTTGAAAGCTTGTGTGGTTTCTCGTACCGCACAACTAGGAATGTTAACATGTTTTCAGATGTTAACAGGGAGTTATTTTCTTAAATAGATTGTACCATCATAGCCATTAATATTTTGGCTAGGTTATACCTCTAAGAATTTCTTTGGCAGATCAATTTAAAATTGAAATCATATATGATGATGTAATAAAAATACATATTTAAAATCCAAAAAGAAATTTCATTAAACCATAAAACTAGTGCAAAGATGCCCTAAACGGGACTTGAAACAAAACACTGCCCACGCAGGGGTTACAGAAATAGAAAATAAGTCGACGCAGGGACTCGGTACAGAAAATAAAATGTCCTCACAGGGACTTGATTAAAAAGGCAATACAAGATAAAATAAACAACTTCCTACTTCTTTTTACCTTTAATAAGGCTCGCAAGGCCCTTGAGGAAGCTACTGTGCTGCTTTTTGGTTTCATCCGCTTTTCGCTCAACCCTGTCCAACCTCTGTAAAATCTCCTGAGTTTGCTCCTGTTGAGGAGGAGGAGGTTGCTGGTAAGGTGGGTATTGATACCCTTGCACCGGATATCCAGTTGGGTAAACTGGTGGGTAAGAAGAAGGATAAAGTGCGTTATACTGTGCCGCAGTAAGATATGGATCATGGGTTCCATAATCTGTTGGATATCCAGATGGGTTATACCCAGATGAACCTGGGTATGTTGGTATTGGGTTGTCAAAACCTACTGGCGGTGGCGGTGGTGCATAAGAAACTGGCGGGGGATTGACTTCCGGCACCGTATGCGAGGGTCCGCCCATTTGGGGGTCCTCGGGAATAGGAGGGTATGAGCTTGAACCATGAGGGGAACTGAACCGTGGTCCCCCACACACAGACATTCGTGCAGTCCTCCTTCGCCTAGGCGGCTCGGGAGGTGGTTGAGGTGGTTCCTCAACTGGTAGAGGTGGTGGGGTAACCGCTTGAAGATACGGTTCATTCAAAGGAGGTTGAGCAGGAGAGTTATGATACGAAGGAGTGAATTCCCACTCATACTTGGCCCACCTTTCGGCAAATGAATCGGGCCCTTGGTACGGCGATCCTTGGTACGGAGAACCGCTAGAGATGCTGATTGGATGACCCGGTTTTCTGGTTTGCAGCTCTGGATCAGGGTCGTCATCCATTTCAATCTCCTGGGAGAAGTGATCTTCAGGTCCTAAAGGATTGAAACCAAAAAGATTGTTGACATAGTCGTTGGGGTTGAACTGAGCTGGGGAATAAATGGAATCGGAGTGGTGGAAAGAATGGGAGTGTAAAGAATGGTGAGATTGGTTCGAATGGTGTGATTCTTGAGAGTGATGGGAATGTTGGGGCTCGTCAGGAATGGGTAGCCGAAAGTATGGAGGATCCGAAGGTGAGGATCCTAGCGAAACAGAATGCCTCGCCGGCTCGAAGTTATGAATCCAATGATCCCAAGAGTCAGAACTAAAGAAAGTCGCTAACGGAGTATGCGTATGGGACGGTCCCGCGTGGCCTGATGGCCCTCCTCTCATTGGTCCCTTTCCTTTGCCTCGTACACGTGGCGGCATTATTGATAAAACATGTCAAAACAAGTAAATATAACATAAACAATAAAAGGAAAGTTAAGAATAAATCCTAGGTCATTAGCCTAGACTCGGAAGTCTAAGAAATGTGCTTATTGTGTCATTGAGATTAAACACAAAAGGTTAGTGTTTAATTCACTCAATGTTGGCTCTGATACCAACCTGTCACACCCCGATATTTCCACATATTACCGGTGGGCCCGGTGGGGAGTATCGTGACGTAGTTGGTATCATCATAGTAAATATACACAATATAATAGCACAACGGAAGGCTTGGTGAAATAACTATTACAAACCATAATGTTTGAGTGTCAGAATGAAAGAATATACAGACTGGATTGTAATAAGATCCACAGGCGGATCATATATAAAATACAAGAAAACGGAAAATAACAGACTTCAGGTATCTAGGGATTTACAAGATCCTCTTATATGACACCTAGTAGCTCCCTCCTATTTACGAGAAGTACCTGTCAATCAATCTTTAGAAAATACGTCAGTTTTCACTGGTAAATACAATTAACTGACTCATTTGAAAAGTATTTATAAAAATTGATTTAGGTGCACAAGGCACAAATCATTTATAACTTGGGACAATTATTTAAAGATAATCTTGTATACAGATTAATATGTTTGTCATACAATTGGGGCCGGTTGGAAGCCGGTCATGATTAACCGACTCACCACTTATAGAACCCACAAAGGAGTTATCCCTAACACGTGGGTTTATATTTTAGCATTTGCATCTGTCAGGTGTATGCCTACACCCCGTGTATAGGTCGTGGCCATTTTCAAATGAAATGAGCCGAGGATATCCAGGACACTATCGTATTAACCCCCAATGTTTATGTTATCAAACAAGACAGATTAAAACGGGTTATGTAAATTTATTAATCACAATCCGATTAAATGATTTCATACCCAACTAAGCGGTATTATTATAATACCGTATCCCAAGCCCGTATAAGGGAAAATAAGTTAAAAGTATTTACCTGAGCTAAATGTGAAAAGTAACTCAGTCGTAAAATCCTAGAGCTTTATGATGATACCTTCTACTGGATGCTACTTAATCTGTATAGAAGGTTTAATAACCTATTAGGATGCTAAGGGTCTTTAATCAAGTCAAAGACTTAGACCGGCTAGCTAGGAAGAAACTTTACGGTTCCAAACGCTAGATTAAGCGGGGACCGGAATAGAATGTGGTTTAGACCCGACAAGCTTGGATACTTGTATAATATGGGTAAACTAAACACATTCTGGAATTTGAGGATTTAATGATAAGGTTAAACCCGTTTCGGCTATTTTACGTAAACTAGTCACATAAACCGATCTGAACGCATAAATGCGTAACGGGTAACCAAATGAATTATATACAGGTTTTAATTATTATAATGCTTAAAATATGTTAATATATCAGTAGGATGTTAACATACATGCCCAAAAAGTATTTAAAACCAATTTAAGTCCCGTAAGGGCATTTTGGTCATTTTAGTAATTATAAAAGAGATTTTATAACAAACTGAAGTTCTGGTCTTTGGTAATCAATAAAAATATTTATTTTATCTCATTACATCAGTAAAATACTACATATATGTGAGGTTTACCATTTATGGCCAAACTATGCCCCAAAAGGGCATTTTGGTCATTTCACATATGATTTTAAGGACATTTTTGGAAATATGAGTTTATAACTTATACATACTGTAATAATATTGAAATTTGTTTAAAAATTCAGCAGGTAACAAGTCTTAGATGTTAAATATGGTTTTAAACCATAACATGCACCTAAATAGTGTAAAACTCGCTAGTTGACGATAATCAAGATGTTTATGTAAATCTGAGATTTTGATAAGTTGTAAATGCTCAAAATAATTTATTTAATGTATGAAATTAGTAGGAAAAGGTTTGGCATTCAAATCATTTGTTAATCTCATTTTATGCATGAAAAAGGTATTATCGTCATTTACCGAATTATACAAGAACTCTATGATTTAAACATATTATAATCTGACCAAAAATATTAATATTCCTTAAAAATAATATCTTAACAGTAGGTAATGAGTTTTGGTTCAAAATCCAAGTTAAAACATGTCTTATGCAAGATATAGCAATTATATTAATAAAAAGCTTCTAATTACGATATCGAGCATAGCTTCTGTTTGAGACCAAGAACTGATGTCAAATTTTCGGGACAAGCTTATATATCAGTAGCAAAGGTTTTTGTCCTCTCACATTTCTAAAAATCTCATTTATGTGTCAAAAGGGCATTTACGGCATTTATAAGCATATTAACAAATAAGAGCATATAATTCAAACCAATAAGGACCAAGCAATATAACTCCAGGAGGTTACACTACTATATAATATGGTCCTAATGGAAGCTTAAAACGTGGAAGAATTAAGCTTAAACGGGTCAGAACTGAAATTCAAAGCAAAAGTCAAGCTTTTGCGACTTTCGGTTATAAACTGACCTTAGACTGATAATTGTCGGGTTAGACCTGGTTAAACATGTTCTAATACTAATTACCAAGTCATTAGAATGTTAAAATATAATTTAGAACCTCTGTTTTATTAGTATAAATTATTTTTAAAGTTTCCGTCCAGTTTGACTTTTTGACTAACTAGTTTGACCCGACAATTAACTAGTCAAACGAAATAATTAGGAGGTGCCCTTTTAAGGGTTAATCACCTACCTTAATATGGTTCCATAACCACTTTCGTTTTGATCAGTGGTTGGACCAATTATGATTAAACCGAAAATCAAAGCTTAATTACGATATGTTTGACTTTTCGGTTTTTAAGCTAATTAAAAGGACTAAGCAGGGATTAAAACTCTTACACAAGGTCCTTGCTATCTTTTCTACACTTCTAAGTCTTCTCCTAATGCTTGCTATCTCTAGAGACGGGTTTTGAAGTTGTTGCAACCAAATGAGCAAATAATATGTTCAACAAAGAGGTTTATTTATACTTGAAATCCTTGATTCAAGATCATTCCAGGTGTAATGGGAGTGTTTAGGATCACCCCAAGTGTCCTAGTGGTATCCTAAAACTGACAACAAGCCCCAAGTATCGAAATTCAGGCATCTAAGGCAGTGGAACAGGCTGCAACCAGCAGCTGTCAATTTTTCACAGACCTGGGCGTTTGTCGCGGCCCGTGTAGGATCAGAGGAAGGTTTACGCGGCCCGCGTAAACCTGTTGTTCAGGTTAAAAATGTTTCAAAACTGGCAGATTCAGTCCCTGGTCATTTTAAACCTTATTTAACCTCATTTTTGGCATATAAGACCCTTGTAGTTAGTTTGTAGAGGTTCAAGGGAGTATATCCAAACTCCGTTAGGCCCGGTTTCGTTAAATATCACCTTAAACACAAGTTTCATCACGTTGACACTTTTCACCTAAAGTCTTGAAAACTTGCTTAACGATCTCGAAACCACTTGAAATTTATACCACTTATTCTTGAGAGTATATTTGATTATTTTGAAGCCTCGGGTTCGTTAAAAGGTCACTCAGAGGTAAGAATTTACATGTTGACACGTTTAACCCTTGTAATTTATAATCTTCCGATTATTTTCATGAACGGCTTCTTATATTCAATTAATCACTCGTTTAAGAATATATTCTTCATATATGGTCATTCAGAGGCACAAGTTTGGCATGTTGACACTTTTAGTCCCTGTGGTTTCATATTTTCATCGTTTGGCAACTTTAGTCATTCAAACTCAATTTTTCACATATGTAGAGTTTAGGACACATGTCTTTACATAATTGGACACGTTTTTACGTGGTGATACAGTGAGCGAGCGATCGATCGAGGATTGACGAGTGAGAGAGTCTCGGTGATATGGAGAAAGCGATGAGTGAAGTGATTCGTTTGACTAAAAGATGGTAATTCGCGAATTGACGATCCAAGAATGTTATGGGTTCTGGAAAAGTTTTGTTAAGTTATTAAAAAAGGATGTTAAGGAAAACTTGTTTTATGAAAATTTCTTACGGCGTGGCGTTAAACTGAGTCGATGTTCACACCAACGTTGTAAGAGAAGTTTTGTTAAGTTAATAAAGGATTTTATGAAAAACTTGATTCACGAAAAATTTTCTTATGACGTGGTGTTAAACTGAGTTGATCATTAAACCATCGTTGTAAGAAAGTTTTCTTTGTCCAAAAAGGTTTTAATTAAAAATTTTGAGAAGGATTTTCCATTTATTCCTAAAAGTTTGTAACAAAAATTTTGTCTATACGAAAAAGTTTTTAATTAGCGCAAAAGTTTTAATTAGCATCAAGCCCCACATGGCACCTTTCCACGAAAGTTTGTTAATATGGCTAAAACACTTATACCACAGTATTTAAAAAAAAGGGTCTACCTATTTGCATACCTAACATGGCTATTTGCATACCAAACCCTACCTGTACCTACGCTGCATATAGAGCTATACGCAGTGTATATGGTTACACATATACGCTACGTATAGAGCTATACGCAGCGTATAAGTTACATAGAATTCAGAGCCTGTCTAGCAATCATTGGCATAAACAACAAGGGTTTTGTTTGGTTATTTTGATGTATCTGTGGTATAAATTCTCACCCGGTTTCAACGTTAAATCGCTTAAAATATATAACCGTTAATGTTATAGCTTTAATATTATATACCGTTAATTTTTTTTGAAAAACATATATACGGTTCGAATATATTTTAGGGAGTTGACACCTTTATAACCTATAATAATTATATAATTAAAAAGACATATGAAGAGTCTAAATTAATTGTTATTCTACATTAATTTATGCATTGTGTAAAAGTATTAATTATAATAATAATAATAATTATTATTATTATTATTATTATTATTATTATTATTTTTATTATTATTATTATTTAAATAATATAAATTTACAACAAGTTGAGCCATTAGGGTGTTGTACCCCATGTTTTGGGGGTTTTTCAAAAAAAAAAAAATTGATGTTTCACTTTAAACCAAAAACTACTTGATTTTGTAGTTTTAACCCAAAAGTTTTTAGTTTTTTCTAATTTAACCTCACAACCTTTTTACTTTCAACTTTGATCCCCTATGTTTTTCATATTTTGCAAAATTTTTCGTTTTACGTTTAGATTTAAATTTTGCGACTTAACACGGCACAACGTGTGTGTGTGGTTCAACGATTTTACGTTTTGTTATACGCTTCATTCTAAATTTTGCGAGTTAACATGGGGCAACTTACGTGTGTGGTTCAGTGTGTTTACGTCGTCTATTTTCTATGTTATATATGTCGGACTAATTTTTCCACGTTAAGACGCCGCAACTTCAATGTTGGTGGTCGTTGGCTTAGTGTGGCATTGGTGCTATTTGTCCCGGTTTTACGCCCCCGCCGCAACGTGCACGGGGAGCTTAATACGATAGGTTATTTTTATGGATACAAGTCATGTAACGTAGTAATTATGATACCATTAATTGTATTGAGCTTATTTTGTGAATTACTTATTTGTATAAGATAGTAATACAGACTTAACCGACAAAAACATGTTTAACACATTGTAAATGTGAATCTGATCAACAACATGTCAATTTTGTTGGTCGGGGCGCAACGCGCGCGGGTCAATCTTCTAGTTATTATTATTATTATTATTATTGTTATTATTGTTATTACTTTAACACTCTTCAAGTGTTTTGGAAAAAAAAGGTTTTTAATGGAGGAAACTCGAAAGGTTATTTTACTAACCCTTCTAAGTTATTGTGAAACCAATGCATATTCCATCAAATCGTCCTCCATAATGATTGTAACAGACAGACCAATGAATGGTACATCTTGAATGCCATGATTGATCTTAAATTACAAACTCTAGAACTGGCATACCGGCCAGTCTTGAATATAAATATCATTCTTGATTCCTTTGCTCATGAATGCCTAACTCTCCCTAGCTCTCTCTTGCTGCGTTCTTCTTCACATCATGTTTCGGCCACCGGTAAAACCCATGGCTTTCAAATTAAATGCATCTCCATGATTGCAATCCTTGTGACATACTAAAGGCAATGATTCCGATCTCCAATCGTCTTCTCATTCTACACACACCACCATCCTCTCAGTCTCTACCCCACATTACGAGTCTGTGTTAGTCTTCCAATCACGATTTTGCCACTGTGAACCGACTGTACTGCCACCATGACCAGAGACGTGAGAAGATCAGTGTTGCTTGTCAGACCCCAACCAATGGCGGAAACATCAGAGTGAGACGAACAAGATTGCTCGAGACTTCATAACACTACTTGTAACAATAATTAATTCAAAAACCGATTTCATTTCATAACAATAATTGTCAATTAAATCAAAGAAATCAAAATACAAAACTTGAAATTCAAAGTACAACAAGGTTTAATAAAAAATATGATAACAATTCTAGCATTTCGATATGAGTTTCTAAACTCGTCCCTACTAGATTTCATCAAGATCATCATCATCAACCCGCAACATGTTTAAAAGTATAGTTCAACACACAAGGCATTAGTGAGTACAAAAGTTTAATACATAGCATAAGATAAAATGTTTAAACCAATCCATATGGCAACTAAGTTATCAAGATTAACGTACAATTGGCATGCGAATATTCAAGTCAACCCTCTGATTACCGCAATAATTAAATTTAACATGACCACTAGTCTACGGGCGGTGGGTTACTCCTATAACGCTATACATGTTAAATGGAGGCTCGTACGAATTTAATGACATGTTTATCACATAAGAATCACCCAAAAATACGAATCAAGTATAACGAATATGTATGCATGTATTGGATTGTTTGTGCATTGCATAAAGTATAAGTGTTATTGTGATTTTAATAGGCTAAACATATTGCACCCAAAAAGTGTAAAGTGTAAAAATAGGCGTTCAAGTGTACTCACGGTTTTGCAAAGCTTTCCTTTGGAATCCCGTGAAGAGTTTTGTGAGTTGGAGGATGGAACACCGAGGTTACCCTACATGGGGTAAACGAAGGTGTGTGAGTAATAGTAATTTAGACGGAAGATTCGTATTTGCAATTTAAAGTACAAAAAGTATGTATTCATAAAAGTATTATCTAGTCTAAGTACTTGTAGTGACACTAAGTTGTATGTGATTTCATGGATCCTAGTTTGCCCATTAGAATCAACAACGAGTGATTTAGAATTGTAGATAAGTTAGCCCTAGTTATGATGAATAACCATAAACCGATTACTATCACAAACTTGGCCAACTTCATATATATATATATATATATATATATATATATATATATATATATATATATATATATATATATATATATAGTTATATTAATAATCTAAGCTAAGTCGATCATAGATTGTCATATATTATCATGTAAGTCAAGAATGGAGGATTAACCTCTTTGTATGATTCACCACTACACAAATCATCACAAGGATGATTCGGAGGGTGTTAATGAATAGGATATAGACAACTAACTAATATATACATCAAGTAGCCAAGTAAGTCGTTAACCCGGGTGAGCGAACACAACATGGAAAGAGTTAACTAAGTGTTGGAGGCTAGACGGGGTTATGTTACTTTAGAGCTAGTAAGCAAGTTAAGATTGCCAAAGCATCCAATGTTCACACTTGTATCAAACATAAATCTCACCATATGAACTATGGTAAACTTATGTAACTTCAACACTTGTGGTTGTATTGAACCCTAATAAAACAGAAAGTTTAGAGGTTGTTTGTACTTCTACACTTGTAAGAATCAACTCTAACAAGTTCCACAACCATTGATGGGTTTAGGAGGTTGCTAGGTACAAGATTCAAGTATAAAAAGTTAAGTTTTGTAAAAGTTAACCAAGTTTCTTCCAAAATAGAAAGTTTGGACCTCAAAATGGTGATGTCCCACCTTAGATTACCATTGTAATCTTGTGGTAAGACTCCTAGAGATGTTCCATGCTTTGTAGAAGAAGAAATGGTGAAGAATGTAGAATAAAAGTGAGTTTTGAACTCACTTTGGAACTTGCTTGTAATCTGCCCAAAACTTGTATTTGCAACTGATTTGGCAGTGTTTTTGGAGTGTAGAAGAGTTGGAAAAGTGAAAATGAGGTGATGGAAGCTTAGTTATATAGTGGTGAAGCAGGGTTTGAGTTTTAATGAAGTTTAAAGGTGATTGGGTGAGTTTGGAGGTGGAGATATTTGCCAACCTGTGGACAAGAAACAACCTTCTGCGGATCCAGGGGCTTGGTGCCCCACCACGAGAAATTTATTTAGGCTTGGCGTAGCGCCAAGCCTACATTAGGCCATCAGTTTCATTTTTTCGACGTTAGTCCCTGTAGTTTGTTTATTATGATGTTTTGAGGTGTAACTTGTATAAAGGGCATGTAATTAAGTATAAATCAAGTATTAAAGCATGAACCAAGTATGATGAGAGTTTTATCATGTATATTTCACGTATAATGAGTATTAAACACATATACACAACTGATTGTATGTAAAACGAGTGTATGTTTGCGCGAATGATGAATATGTATCAAGTATGTGAATAAATCGAATGACAAGTATGTATGAATAATCAATGTATAATTCTTATAAAACGATCAAGTTTTATTACGATCAAGGTCTCGGATTACAATAATTTGAAAACAAAATACGGTTATAGAAGTACAAGACAAAGTTTCTAAATATGGAATGTTACAAAAAGAGAGGCGTTACATTGCTGCCGACGCCGATCATACTTCCTTGTTCGTCATAACCGAACAGAACAAAAACGCTATTTGGTTTTCATTTATATAAATCGAATTATTTCACCAGTTTGTCCATATATTTCCAACTAGATGATATGGTCTTCGAAATGAAGCATCATGTTGCATCTTTATGTTTTTTACTTTAATTTTAATTAGATGCAAATGTTTAACTACTTTCATGCAATGCATGGTTATGCTTCTTTAATGCATGGGAATAAGTCAAGTTGTTGGTCATAGAAATTAGAGGGTAGTTATATTCGTTTGGTTTATATGAACTGTATTGTCTTGGTTTTGAGGTTATGAAAACAAACCAGAACATTGTTCCATTCCTCTTTTCTCTTTTCTATCTTGTCATTTGCCAATGCACTTACGATTAGTTTTGATACTATCACGGAACATACAATCATCTCTATTTCCCTTCCATTTATCTTGGACCATATGGGTATTGACTCTTGTGTTCCTTTTCATAATTAAAAGATACGCACACTATCTTATATATATATATATATACATATATATATATATATGTTTTATATTATCAAAGTCTGAGGTTAAGGTTGTTTTAATAATTTATAGTTATTTTAGTAACTACCATAGATATAAAATTTAGCAAATGGATTCCATGAAATTGATTTAATTAATCAGTGAGTTTTTATATAGTAATCGTAATATACCCAGAATTTATATGTTGGGCTAACTAAAAAAATACATTGTCTTTGAGTCATTTATTTATTTATTTATTTTGTGTTAACTAGATAAGTGCAAAACAGGGATTTATTTATTTTGTGGGAGGTTGCAGGTTATCAGATATAAAAGACAGGGGGTCTTGGGATGGGGCCGGTTCGGGGTTACATGATGGCTTGGGTTGTGTATCTACGCCAATCTACGGTAGAAGAGAAGGTTCCATCGGAGCAATTATTTATTTCAGTGTACCTCTTCTCTTTTTTTTCAAAAGGGGGACAGTATGGGGAGAAATGACAAGAAGATACTGGAACATAAAATCAAAAGAGATGATGGAAACAGGAGTTCATTTGGCCATGGTACAGAGAGTTAAGGAACAAAATTGAAATTAAGATAATGTTGAAGACATTTGTTCAATGGAATGGGTCAATTGGTTTTCGTTTGGCGTTAGGGTGGATAATCGCCTCCCTTCAAGGGTTGAACCGAGAAATAGGGGTGTGTCTTTGGATGTTGTTAAGGGTGTTCATAAAGACATAAACCATGTCGAATCAAAGTGATTTCTATTATAGGTGTCTATAAACTATGTCAAATCAAAACAAATCAGTTGCTTCAACCAGCTCTAAGAAGTTGCCTCGATCTTGAAACGACTTAAGGTGGTTGGGGCATGTGTCGAAAACAGGAGGCGAGTTTTAGTGACACTGTATAATTTCTTGTGATATTAGTCGGGACACCCTCCGCAACGCGCGTGCATTCCCACTTATTATATTGTTATAGTTTAAATTAAATTATTATACCACGTCTAGGGCGGTTCGAATGCTATAAACATTTAAATGTCATAGGTGTGGTTTAGGTCCCGTGTAGGCCTATAGGCATATACAAGACCTATAGGGAACCTATATGGTACTTATACTATACACTATACGATACGATACAATACGATACTATAGTATACCATAGAATACCCGTATAGGCCTATAGGTATGGTATAGGTCCTGTATAGGCCTATAGGCATATACAAGACCTATAGGGAACCTATACGAGACTTATACTGTACACTATATGATACGATATGATGCAATACCATATGATACTATAGGATACCATAGAACACCCGTATAGCCCTATAGGTGTAGTATAGGTCCCGTATAGGCCTATAGGCCTATACAAGACCTATATGAGACTTATACGAGGTTTATACGAGACTTATACTATACGATACGCTACTTAAAAATGAAATGTTAAAGTACTTATTATAAAACTTTGCAAAAACAATAAATAATGAATAAAATTGTTCTCTAAAAAAATACACCCTTTATATATGCTGCATATAGACCTATACGCGGCGTATATAAAGGGTCAAAAAGATAATTTTACCACATGTTTGGGGTTAAAAAACTACCCTTTATATACGCTGCGAATATACCTATACACAGCATATATAAAGGGTCAAAAAGACAACGTTACCCCTATTTTGGGCTGCATATAGCCCCCAATCCAGGGGTAAATGGTCTTTTTTACTATATGCCGCGTATAGCACTTAATGTGGCGTATATATAGGCATGTTTGGTAAAAAAGACCATTTTACCCCTGGGTTGGGGGCTATATGCAGCCCAAATTAGGGGTAAAATTGTCTTTTTGATCCTTTATATACGTTGCGTATAGACCTATACGCAACGTATAAAAAGGTTTTTTTAGAAACATTTATACAATATTGATGGTTTATTAAAGTTTTATAAAAAAAGTTTTCTATTTTATATAAATAAATAGTAAGTATTTCTTACAAGCTTTTTTATACAACATTAACCATTTTTATACGATAAATATCGTATCGTATCGTATAGTGTAGTATAGGTCACATATTGACCTCGTATATGCCTATAAGTGTGATATCGTATCGTATAGCGTAGTATATGTCATGTATAGGTGTAGTATCGTATAGTATAAGTTGTCACACCCCCAAATTCCACCTGCGGAGTACCGTCCGCTTGAGGGCGTGACCGACCAGGATCCAGCCACCAATTATACTGAGCATTGGATAATAGTAAGGATGATTGCCAACCATAATGGTTAGTAAACACCATAGTTTAAAGTTCAAATGTTTAGGTTCAAATAACAGTTAAGTGAGTAGCGGAAGCATAGGCCAAATAGTTTAAACAAAGTTCATAGTTCAAGTTATTTAGAACCCAACACGCGGGTTTAGACGACCACTACACTTCCCAAGCTGCAAGCTCCTGAGTCACTGGTTACCTGCAAAGCATGCAGTAAGGGGTCAACAATAATGCTGAGTGAGTTCACTAGTTGTCCAGTTTTAATTACCAAAAACTTGTTTCACCAGTTAATTTATCCGTTTATACATGCCATGGGGAGCTACCCCAAAAGTTAGCAACTAAACTGTTTTTCCAATACCGAACACTAGGTGACCGTTGCGTATCCGCAAGAAAGTGCCCCGATGTCAATGTTCTATCATCATTGACGGATGCCTGAGTACATTAGTTCACGACCGATCCCATACCTTGGCACGGTGTGAGGTTGGTAAGACCTAAATAGCGCTATCAACTAATAACCCGTTCGCCTGGCCCCGGCGACTAATCGGTATTAAGTAGTAGGGACTTTAAGTGATAGAGTTTCGTTTAGTGCCGTTTGTTGCAATCCGTATAAACAGTAATTAACTAAAAGGTTCCCAATAACAAGGGAAGAAAAGTAAGTTGTATCCCTCATAAGGGGATAGTGTTGTTTTTAGTTCCGTTTCCCAAACCACCGGGAATACATGCTTTAGGTCGTGAACTCACCTTGGGTTGCTCGGTAGATTAATTACCCGGTTGATCACGTTGGTCACCACGTCCTAGCATGGTTACCGAATATGGGTCAAGTTTGGGGTACAAGTAAACACGTATAATCTACACATAACTAACACATAGCATGCACAACATATAATTACCCAATAAGTCATTGGGCCCGTCTAAGTTTCCTTAACAGCAACAATTACCAGTTAACACGTAGCCCACCTAAACAGTAACAAGCATGCACAGTTAATACACTTGGGCCCAATAACTAACAGCCCAGTCCAGAACACACAGTTGCGAGTCGCAACCACGTTGCGAGTCGCAACCGGATGTTCCGACTTGTCATGTTTTTGGTTGCGAGTCGTAACCGGTGTTTCGGCTTGTCATGCCTTGGTTGCGAGTCGCAACCGCCGTAGTCTCGACTTGTCACGTTTTGGTTGCGAGTCGTAACCGGGCGGTCTCGAGTTGTCATGGTTTGGTTGCGAGTCGTAACCGGGGGTTTCGAGTCGCAACCTCCGAAACGTGCACAAGAATCCTTCTAGAACCTGTTCCAACAGTACTATCCAATAGAATTGAGATTTCATGCAAATTGTGTACTATCTCCAATAAACATGTTTCTTTGTCTAAATTCCAACTAAATCAGATCAAACACAGCATTTTCAAATATTCATATGATATTCAACCCACATTCATCCAGTTCATCATTTGCAAGCATGTTCACCCAAAACAAAAATACCATTTAGTCATCAACATCGGCCCTATATCTAGCACATTATCACCGATTGATATTTGTGGTTTTGTATGTCATTATTCAAGCCAATTCATAGCTAATATTCAAGTAACAAGTCTTAACAAGTTTCATATTAATATGGCAAGAAATAACATCATTTTAAACAACAATCATAACATGCAATCATCGGTTAACATATCATGTAAACATGTCATGTAAATATTTATTCTAAACATCGAACACCCTATCCTAACCATCATTTATCATTCATATGTCTTATTACTTTGTTATCATGCAAGGGTTCACATTTTTCATTCATCACTTCAATACTTCAAGGCAAATAGCAATGATATACATATAAACACATAGATGATCTAAGGTACTAACCGGTTGTGGAAGGACACCGATTACAAGGAAGAAAGTGAGGAAAAGAGGCGTCCGAGTGGTGATGATACGCTTGACCGAAGCTCCTTGTTGTTGCCGGTTTGATCCGAGAGAGGGAGAGGAGAGGAGGTGATGTTGCTAGGGTTTTGGTTGAGAGGATGAAGAAGGGTGTGTGTGAGAGTGAGTGTGGGAGTAGTGTTGCAAAAATGGTGAAAGTTGTGAGGGTTAGCCATATATATATATCGAGTGGGTTAGGGGGGGTTTCCGGCTGGGCTAAGGTTACGGCCCAACCGGCCCAAGTCGTTTCTTGTTTACTCACTCGAGACCGAGTGGTCTCGAGTCGGGTTCGGTTCACACATATACACATTTATATAATACGTACACATTATTTAATACAAGGATCACATAGCACGCCAAAATAATTCATAAACTTTCATTTAATAATATATATATACACACATACATTCATTTAAGGACGACAGTTGGTTCGGGAAAACCCGAAGTGTCACATTATCCCCAAGTTTTAAGAACTTTCGTCCCGAAAGTTAAAGCAGCCACTGACAAGCTAGTAAAAGTGAGAACGTTTCAACGGGGTGTCACATCATCCCCCCGTTAATTTGGAATTTCGTCCCGAAATTCAGTCGTGGCTTCAGTGCTGGGGGTTTCATTTGGGAACAGTTGGGGATACTTGCGCTTCATCTGGTCTTCCCGCTCCCAGGTAAACTCTGGGCCACGGCGTGAGTTCCAACGAACTCGCACGAGGGGTATCTGGCTACGTTTGAGGGTTTTGATCTCACGATCCGTGATCTCAACCGGTTCCTCAGTAAAGTGTAGCTGTTCATCAATAGTAAGTTCCTTGTAAGGAATGACGAGTGTTTCATCTGACAGGCACTTCTTCAGATTAGACACGTGGAAGACATTGTGCACAGCACTCAGTTCTTCAGGCAGATTCAATCTGTAAGCGGCCGTACCGATCTTTTCGGTAACTTCAAAGGGTCCGACATATCTTGGATTAAGCTTGCCCCGTTTTCCAAAACGAACCACACCCTTCCAGGGTGAGACCTTAAGTAGAGCCCGTTCACCAACCTGGAACTCTTGTGGTTTTCTATCTTTGTCAGCGTAGTACTTTTGACGGTCACGAGCTGCCGCCATGCGTTGCCTAATCTGGGCAATCTTTTCTGTGGTGTCGACCACATGTTCCGGGCCTGTGATCTGGCTATCACCAACCTCGGCCCAGCAGAGAGGCGATCGACATTTACGGCCGTACAATGCCTCAAAGGGTGCTGCCTGAATGCTGGTGTGGTAGCTGTTGTTGTAGGAGAATTCTACTAACGGTAGGTGCTTCTCCCAATTCTTGCCAAAATCGATCACACATGCCCTAAGCATGTTTTCGAGGGTTTGGATGGTGCGTTCAGACTGCCCATCCGTTTGCGGGTGATAAGCGGTGCTCATGTCTAGACGTGAGCCAAAAGATTTGTGCATAGCTTGCCACAACTCAGAAGTAAAACGCGCGTCTCGATCAGAAATAATAGAGGTAGGCACTCCGTGCTTCGAAACCACTTCTTTTAAGTATACCTCTGCTAGGGTAGAGAACTTGTCTGTTTCTTTAATGGCCAAGAAGTGTGCAGACTTAGTTAAGCGATCCACTATCACCCAAATGGTGTCATTTCCGCGCTGAGACCTAGGCAGGCTAGTAACGAAATCCATGGAAATCTGCTCCCATTTCCATTGCGGGATCTCTGGCTGTTGGAGTAGGCCTGATGGTTTCTGATACTCAGCCTTGACTCTTGCACAAGTTAAACATTTTCTGACATAGGTTGCTATGTGGGCTTTCATGCCAGGCCACCAATAGGTAGCCCTCAAGTCGTGGTACATCTTATCTGATCCCGGATGTACTGAGTAGCGGGACTTGTGGGCTTCATCCATCACTAGGTCACGTAAATTTCCATAAAGCGGAACCCATATGCGTCCGGCTACGTAGTAGGCGCCGTCTTCTTTTTGTTCCATTCGTTGTCTCGATCCTCGTAGGGACTCGGCCCTGATGTTCTCAGCTTTCAATGCTTCAACCTGAGCATTCCGAATTTGATTAGGGGGGTTCGAGTGGATAGTGAGCTGTAAGGCACGAACACGCTTGGGTTTGGTCTCCTTTCTGCTGAGGGCATCGGCTACCACATTAGCCTTGCCTGGATGATATTTGATTGCACACTCGTAGTCATTTAGGAGTTCGACCCATCGGCGTTGCCGCATATTCAACTCCTTTTGCCCCATTATGTGCTGGAGACTCTTGTGATCAGTGTAAATCGTGCACTTGGTTCCGTACAAGTAGTGTCTCCAAAGCTTGAGCGCGAAGACCACAGCTCCAAATTCTAAGTCATGCGTTGTGTAGTTTCGTTCGTGGACCTTGAGTTGTCGCGAGGCGTAAGCGATAACCTTCTCGCGTTGCATCAATACGCAGCCAAGTCCTTGAATAGAGGCGTCGCAGTAAACAACAAAGTCGTCGGTACCTTCAGGTAAAGAAAGGATAGGAGCACTACAAAGGTTCTTCTTTAGTTCCTGGAAGGCAGATTCCTGAGCATTACTCCATTTGTAAGCAACACCCTTCTGAGTGAGTGTCGTAAGTGGTTGAGCGATCTTAGAGAATCCCTTGATAAATCTTCGATAGTATCCCGCCAATCCCAAGAATTGGCGAACTTCGGTCGGAGTCTTAGGCATCGGCCAATTCTTAATGGACTCAATCTTAGCAGGGTCAACATGAATCCCTTCCTGATTGACGATGTGTCCAAGGAAATGGACTTCTCTAAGCCAGAAATCACATTTCGAGAATTTGGCGTACAGTTGCTCATTGCGAAGAAGTTCGAGAATAAGACGTAGGTGTTGTTCATGCTCCTCTTGGCTCTTCGAGTAGATTAGGATGTCGTCGATGAACACGGTTACGAACTTATCGAGGTAGGGTTTGCATACTCGGTTCATGAGATCCATGAAGATTGCAGGTGCGTTGGTCATACCGAAAGGCATAACAAGGAATTCGTAGTGACCATAGCGGGTTCTGAAAGCAGTCTTAGAGATGTCCTCATCGCGGACTCTCAGCTGGTGATAACCCGATCTCAGATCGATCTTGGAATAATAGCTCGACCCTTGCAGCTGGTCGAACAGGTCGTCGATACGGGGAAGTGGATAACGATTCTTGATGGTAACCTTGTTAAGTTCGCGGTAGTCAATGCACATTCGGAATGAGCCATCTTTCTTTTTGACGAAGAGCACTGGGGCTCCCCAGGGTGATGAACTAGGACGGATAAAACCTTTGTCCAAAAGTTCTTGTAGTTGAGTAGAAAGCTCCTTGAGCTCCGCGGGGGCTAATCGATAAGGTGCACGAGCTATAGGCGCTGCTCCGGGAGCTAACTCGATTTGAAATTCGACCTGACGGTGAGGAGGGAGTCCAGGTAGTTCCTCCGGGAACACCTCAGGATAGTCGCGCACAACTGGAAAATCTTCAATCCTGTTTTCCTTTTTCTGTGTGTCGGTAATGAGTGCTAAGATAGCGGTGTGTCCCTTTCGTAGATACTTCTGGGCCTTTAAGAATGAAATGATGCCTGTGACTTCTCCGCTCTTGTCGCCTTGAACTATAAGAGGTTTGCCAGGGGGACGGGGAATACGAATAGCTTTCTCTTGGCAAAGGATTTCAGCTCGATGTTTGGATAACCAATCCATACCAATAATGACGTCGAAACTTCCAAGAACGATGGGGAAAAGATCGATACAGAAGGTCTGACCAGACAACTCTAATTTGCAGTTACGAATTATGTGTGAGGCCTCGAGGTTTCTACCATTAGCTATTTCAACGGTGTGCTTAGAGCTTAGCGGCGTAAGAGTGAGCTTAAGTTTCTTACTAATACGTAGGGATACATAACTAGCATCTGCTCCGGAATCAAATAGCATGGAAACATAACGATCATTAAGGAGGAACTTACCCGCTACAACGTTGGGGTCGTTCCTTGCTTCTCCGGCTCCAATCACAAAAGCTTTTCCTCTAGCACCATTTCCAGCATTGTTGTTATTGTTCCCAGCACCCTGATTGTTGTTGTTTTGGTTCAGTTCAGGGCAATCCTTTCGCATGTGCCCCATTGCTCCACACTTGAAGCATCCACGGTTGTTTCCTTGTTGCTGCTGTTGCTGTGGTTGTTGCTGATTCTGCCTAGCGGGGAACTGGCTTCGGCAGTCTTTGGCTTCATGCCCCATCTTGTTGCATCGCTGACACTGACCCTTTCCACATGGCCCACTGTGATGTCGGTTACATTTGTTACACTTAGGGTGGTTTCCGCGATAGCCACCCTGTTGCTGAGGGCTCTTGTTGCTTTCAGTCTTCCTTTGTTGAACTGGGGCCTGAGTGGGGTTAGCATCCTTTCCCTGATTTCCATCCCACTTTCGCTTGTTATCGCCAGAAGTTCCGGCAGTAGCACCAATCCTCTTGGGCAGCTTGCCCTCTTCCACAGCTTGATTGGTGAGTTTGTGAGCAAGGCGAACCACGGGCTGTATGGTATCGAGGTTGGCTGAGGTCACATGACTTCTGATTTCAGGGACCAAGCCTTTGATGTACAACTCGATCCTTCGATACATAGGTTGGGACATGTTTGGGCAAAGTGCAGCATAGTCATTGGACTGCTTGGTGTAGGTCTCAATCTCTGATCCAACCATCTTGAGCGCATAGTACTCGTTCTCGAGTTTGTGGATGTCATCCCTATGACAGTACTCCTCTTTGATCATGTCCTTGAAATCTTCCCATGCAGTAGCATTAGCGGTTTCCAGACCAAGCATCTGAATCTGTGCTTTCCACCACGAAAGTGCATTTCCTTCAAGCGTACCAGTCGCGTACTTAACCTAGTTAGCAGGGGGACACTCGCAGACAGCAAAAACAGCTTCGGCCTTTTCAATCCAGTGTAGAAGGCCTATGGCACCCTCAGTGCCGTTGAAAGGGAGAGGCTTGCCATCCATGAAGGTTTTGAAAGTACAAACACGTGGTTGCGCAGGCGCAGGCTGACCTGTTGCGAGAAGTGGAGCGAATAGGTTTAGAGGTGAAAAGACGATGTGGGGGTAGGATCTAAACATCCTAAAGCAACGAGTTTACCTCCAGGGTGAGCTGCGAAAGCTGCAGCCACCGTGTTGAGCAAGTTAGCGAATTGAGCCTGAGTCATGTTAACGCTTCCTCTTCCGCGTCCACTCATTGTCTTCATAACCAGAAAACACAGTATGAGTGTGATGTCGTAACGTAGCGAGAATAAGATAGAAGAGGGAGGTGTATCTATCTAATCAGGCACACTAGTATGTATAACAGAGCAGTCAATATAAGATAAACAAGCAGGTAAACACAAGTCCGAGCTACGAGGTCTAGTATGTCGAGTCTTGCCCTTGGAGTGTAGTGTCGTCACGAGTCACGGGTTATAGTCTGGTTTTTCTCAAAAAGATTTTTCCCCTTTTTAAAACCAAGTTCACTATAACCAATGGCTCTGATACCAATCTGTCACACCCCCAAATTCCACCTGCGGAGTACCGTCCGCTTGAGGGCGTGACCGACCAGGATCCAGCCACCAATTATACTGAGCATTGGATAATAGTAAGGATGATTGCCAACCATAATGGTTAGTAAACACCATAGTTTAAAGTTCAAATGTTTAGGTTCAAATAACAGTTAAGTGAGTAGCGGAAGCATAGGCCAAATAGTTTAAACAAAGTTCATAGTTCAAGTTATTTAGAACCCAACACGCGGGTTTAGACGACCACTACACTTCCCAAGCTGCAAGCTCCTGAGTCACTGGTTACCTGCAAAGCATGCAGTAAGGGGTCAACAATAATGCTGAGTGAGTTCACTAGTTGTCCAGTTTTAATTACCAAAAACTTGTTTCACCAGTTAATTTATCCGTTTATACATGCCATGGGGAGCTACCCCAAAAGTTAGCAACTAAACTGTTTTTCCAATACCGAACACTAGGTGACCGTTGCGTATCCGCAAGAAAGTGCCCCGATGTCAATGTTCTATCATCATTGACGGATGCCTGAGTACATTAGTTCACGACCGATCCCATACCTTGGCACGGTGTGAGGTTGGTAAGACCTAAATAGCGCTATCAACTAATAACCCGTTCGCCTGGCCCCGGCGACTAATCGGTATTAAGTAGTAGGGACTTTAAGTGATAGAGTTTCGTTTAGTGCCGTTTGTTGCAATCCGTATAAACAGTAATTAACTAAAAGGTTC